>APFE030252072.1:217961-233721 GCA_000404065.3 Pinus taeda
GGTGCTGAAGTGGGATGCAAGGAATGAGGAGAAAGGCAAGCACGGTAAGTTCGAGAACCTCTGGAAAGGTCCCTTCAAGATTGCAGCATATCGAGGTCAGAATGCCTTTCTTCTGAAGGAAATGAACAGGGAAGATTGTCCAAGAGGGCCAATCAATGGTCGATTGCTCAAGTGGTACCATTTCTGAGTTATTAACGCTGCTTCCACTGTCATTGTAAATACCATTTTTATTTCAGTTTGGTTTGAGTTAGTCAAGTTAGTCTTCAAGTCATTTCAATGTCAAGTTTGAGTCAATTTTTTGGTCATTTCAGTTTCATAAATGAGTCAGAGTCCTGTGTTATTTGTCGAAGTAATGACTCCATAGCCCAATGGAAGAATGCACTGTCTAGCTCTTCCAGAGATCTGTTGTTCTTGGCACTTCTAAGGAGCTACCATCCCCCATTGGAGCCAATGTTAGAGTCGGTCTTGTCAGTCCTCCGTCAGAGATCAAAACTCTTTATGCATTTCATTTTTAGGAGTCCCACTCCATTCACTCAGCTGCATTTCGCTAGGGGCATGCCATAATCTAACGGAAAAGATCATGCTAGTCATTTCCCCTCATGTCTCGCTCATGCTGGCTTAGGTCTTTTGTCAATAATCACTAAAGTCCATGACAGTCAAGGTCAGGTCCTTTAATGGGAAAGATTCATTTTTGATAATTAGGTCTAGGGATTAATCAATTTGGTCTTCAACCATGTCCAATAAAGCCATGCAGGCTGGAGTGAGGCCCGTACAAAGTTATGATTCAGAGAGTTTCATCGTCATGTGGATAGACTTCGACTGTTCTTCAAAACTCTGTTTTGAAGAAAAGTCAAATAGTGTCATTTGTAATAAAATTTTCAAAAAAAGTCGTCAGTTGATTTCTTCAGGTGCAGTCATGGTTTCCGTGGACAAATGCCCTGTCATGCAATCCCTGCAAAGAGTGCTGAAAATTTCATCATTTGAGCTATAATTTAAAAAGGAAAAGTGAAATTCAGTGTTGCTTTAAGTCAGTGAAAAAAGCCAAAATGAAACATTAGCAAAGTGGGTTTTTGGAGAAGAAAAAATTAAACCCATGACTTCAAAGTCTTTATATACAAGTTTCCACAAAAATCAAGGTCATTGTGCAAATCAAGCTTATTGAGAAACATAGCAAAGTGTTTGAGAGTGCAAAGCACACGTTTGGAGGGAGTTGGAGTCATTTTCAAGAGCGCGGCGCACACACAGAGGGGCATGGCGCACACAGAGGGTGCAGTGAACACAAAGCCACCCCACAGTGCAAAATTTCTACGGGCATGGCGCACTGGGTCTGGCGCGCGGCGCACACCCACAAAGGCCCGAAATCGTGCCAAATTTCCTCAAGTTGCCTGTGAAACCCCTCAAATTGACAGGTAGGCTCTATATCATGGCTTGCTCATCAAACTTTATGAATGTTATGGTGGTTCATGGCTATGTATAATTGCAACAAAACTCATAAAACCAACCACAAGAAAACACCAAAAACCATTGTTGCTAAGGTTGCATAATTGTGGTGTTGATGCCAAGGTTCCATTTTCACCCCTCATTTTTCCCTTGTTTGCCATTTTTTCCTATCCCCCCTTTTCTCATTTTTCCTATTATCCCTACCCTAAAACACTACCAAACCCTATTCCCTATCCCCTCCTCTTATTTGTCAACATAACACCCCAAAACCCTACCTTATCATAACACCCCAAAACCCTACCTTATCAAAACCCCAAAACCCTACCTTATCAAATACCCAAACCCCCTACATATCCTTAAACAAACTTCTCCCCATAACCCCTATTCCCATCATATTACCCCCCTCCTAATACTCCCTTTTTTCATTGTTCGCCTTGGTGGAAGATATCACAACAACACCTAGTTTCGCACCATCATCAAAGGGCAGCCCAAGTACAGTACACACAGCAGTCATGGCATCTGAGCATTCATCAGAGTATGAGATGGAGACACAAAGTGATCCATCCTCAGAAGAACAGGCTCCCAAGAGACATCACAAGAGTAGCAAACATGTTAGGGATGAGCCAACTACCCTCACAACTACCCTCACTGAATTGTAGGCCTGCCCTCTTGCCATGTCATGTTTCCAGCATCTATCGTGTTTTGAATTTTGTCAAAAGGGTGGCTAATGTTAGAGTTCATCATGAGTTGGC
Source organism: Pinus taeda (assembly GCA_000404065.3). NCBI lineage: Eukaryota > Viridiplantae > Streptophyta > Pinopsida > Pinales > Pinaceae > Pinus > Pinus taeda. The sequence continues at coordinate 220,154 of APFE030252072.1, forward strand.
CCGTCTTTTTGTGCTTCACCTACATGGAGGTCAGTCTATCTTGGCCGGGGTCACCTTCACATTGACACCCGAAACTATCTCAGTGGAAACAGGCATACCAAATGTTGGAGAACAGTGGCATAAGAAAAAGAAGGTGGATAGGCAACACTATGAGCCTTACATTAAGGCCAGATTCTTGAGTCAGCTCACAAGAGTCTTCCCATTTAGATATTTGAAAGATGAGTATGCTCCACTCATGAAATTGATCATGAAGTACTTCAACTGTGAGGGGAGGTTCTCTCGACTATATGCCTATCACATCAGGTTGCACATGCACTTTACCAGGGTGAGGATGATGAACCTCCCATTTTTCATTTGCAGGAACATAGAGAGGATGAACACCTTCATGCAGCATAAGACCCCTCAGCAGTAGCTTAACAATGTTTATCACTTTTCTCTTATCCGGATTTTGGTGGATCATCAGTTGGGATTGCAGGGCATTTCTTGGGAGGACTTCATCTCCCGTGACCTCTTCAGCACTTCACATATACTATCAGAGCTAGAGCATGAGATAGGTGGTCCTTCTCATTAGTATGAGCGCCATGATACCACTACTATGCCAGTATTCATTACATATCAGAGAGGCAGTAGGCACTTATTTGCAACAGCAAAGCGAGTGTTATCTCCACCCGGGGTAGAAGGGGCCTCGCTTCTAGCATCAACTACAAAGGTATAGGACAAGGGAAAGAATCCCATGCATGATAAGGGGCCATTAGGATAACAGGAGGTCGATTTCATCCTCATTCAGGATGATGATGTAGATGTGGAGAGTGCCCGACTTAGGATGACTATTCAGGAGCAGAACACGGAGATCCAAGACTTGTCACTCAATGTGGAGAGGGCCAAATGGATCATCAAGTATTTGGAGCAGAGGAACAAACAGCTTGAGGACCAACATGAGATCATGGAGCTGCAAAACATCCGTGAGAATCGACAAGCTACCCAACAAAGGAGGATCGAGCTCACTACCTTGGAGCAAGAGATCAACAATGACCATGAGTCCTAGCTAGAGCGGATCAACATCCACCTGGAGAGACTGCCGGAGAAGGCTGACAGAGACAAAACCATATTGAGGAGGATGGTTTATCATTACAGGGCACGGAACTTGAGTTCAAAGGCTCGGATAAGGAGCTTGAAGGCAAAATTGAGCAAAGCAACAAAAGAGGCAAAAGAGGCAAAAGAGCAAGATCGGCTTCGAATATTGGCTGAAGCTTTTGTGGCCCATCATAGTGCCTCTTAGAGAACCTCTAGCCCAAATTTCAAGAAATTTGGGGCAATTTTGGTCCCATGGAAATTTTTTGGTCAAAACATAGGTTTTTTCTCCCTGTGCGCCGCGCCACTGGCGTGACGCTTAGAATTGGGAGCTCCAAATTGGAAATGGCTTGCATTTTTGGATTCAGCATGCAAAATCAGGACTACTAGTGCTTGGACAAGAAATTTTGGCATGATTTGAGTCTCTAGGAGGCCAAAAACACCCAAAAAATGACCTCTCTGCCCCTATTTTGACACACAGGAAGCAGTCTTGGGAGAATGAATCTTTGGAGGGGCAAATGAGCACCAAATTTAGAAATTCCACTTGGGTTGGAAATTAGACAGGCCATGCTTTCCAACAAGCACACTTGGGCACATTTTGGACTCCTACAAGTGCCTCAAAACAGGCTCCAAAGTGGCGCGGCGCATGTAGGAAAAAAGGCCCAATTCACCTCCGTTTCGCGAAATTTCGATTCACGACTTTTCAAAAGTGGGCTCTCTCATATAAACTTCACTTTTTCGGCACCTAAGGTGGAATTTAAAGTATTTTCACTCCAGATTGGCTTCTATCCAAGTGGCAAAGGAAGGCAAATAGTCACCCAAGCCATTTGTCATCTTTGTAACGCTGCACCTGTAACTAATGGTTGGCTTTCCACCTCCATTTTGTAATGATTCGAGTAACTCCCCAACCCTTGGGTGTTATATCTCCTCATGGCACATTCTATATATTGTATGCAAACTATTTGCAAAGGGTGGGTTGGCTTGTAACTTCTGGGAGACTGTGGGAAAGAAACTCTATTTCTTCATTGTATATTTTGACAGAGGATTAATGAAAGGCAGCGGCTCTGTTTCATGAGATTCATGTGGTTGTGAGTGTAGCAAATGTGTCTCTTATGTTTCATATGTATTTAGTTATGTTTCATAGTTAATTTCATATTCATTTCCAGTGAAATTTTCTAAGTTAGATAAGGTAGAATTCAATTTTATTGCTCTGCCTGTGGGAAAATTTCATGTTCAATGTTCTTTCTTCTGTTGAAAAGGATTCATGTGCGTATGCCCTTTTCACCCTCCTAAGCAATCTCTCCATTCCGTGCTATTTCAAACTAAATTGCTAAACTTTCTGCCTGTCTTTCCTCATGAAGTAATTTGTGCCTTTGTATTTCATCCTCTGCTCATTGCTGTTTGTTGGTCCCATACCATCCCAGAAACACAGTCATTCATAAAAATCGCTTCTTGCATCCATATTCACTTACTATCTTAAGATAAATATTTCATTGTAAGTCATCTCAGGCCATTTCGTTTATCTATTCACTGAGTGTGACTCGGAGAGAGCCCTATCCTGTTCTGGTAGGGCTAGCTACCAGACTGAGTGTGGTGTGTGGTTACCCTGAATTTTGCCTTCCTTCAGCCTAAGGCGGATTTAGGTGCTAACATGACTACTTCAGGCTCAAATATGATTTTTCCTTCTTCATCAAGTTTTGGAAACACTGTTTGAATTGGGAGCTTGTCATTGATAACCTTCTTTAAGCATGAAACATGGAAAATTGGGTGTACTTGCAAAGATGCGGGCAACTCAAATTTGTATGCCATAGTACCAATCTTTTGCAACACCTTGTAAGGACCATAGTACTTGGGTGATACTTTATTATCCTTCTTAGCTTGCTTGAGGGACATTTGTTTGTATGGTTATAGCCATAAAAATATCCAGTTTCCTACATCAAAACTTCTTTCACTGTGATGTTGATTTGCTTGTTGTTTCATTTCATTATGAGCTAGAGTGAGGTTATACTTTAAGGGTTGGAGAACTTTTGTTAATGCTCGATGTGATCTTCCACTGCTTGAACCTTAGAATTCTCTCTTAAAGATGTTGTGATTAATGGTAGGTGATATCCATAAAGTTCCATAAATGGGTTCATTTTTGTCGTAGTATGGAAGAAGTGTTATACCACCATTCAAGTAGAGGTAACCACTTTGCCAATTTGTTGTTTTATCAGATACAAAGAAACAAATATATATGTCCAAACATTTGTTCACTATCTCAGTTTTCCCATCAGATTGAGGATGGTAAGATGAGCTATAAGCTAATTGAGTACCAAGACAAGAAAATAATTCCGTCCAAAATTTCTAGTGAAAACAAGATATCTGTCACTTACAATAATATTTGGGTTTCCATGTAGCTTAACTGTATTGGCTTTAAAATGATGAGATAATGCGAAAAAGTGTGCATACTTGATAATTCTATCAACTACCACCATGATGACACTCTTTCCTTCAGACTTGGATAATCCTATGATAAAATTCATTGATACCTCCTCCCAACACTGACTTGGAATGGCTAAAGTTTGTAATAGATCTGGGATCTTAATTGTCTCAATTTTTTTTGTTGGCAAACCAAACATTCTGACACAAACTTTTGAATACCATATTTAAAGCCATCCCAAAAAAATCCTTCTTGACCCTGTGGTAAGTTTTTAAAATTTCTGAGTGCCCTCCTAAGGGGGGAGGTGTGAAATTCCAAAAGAATCTTTTGTATGAGTTGGGAATTCTTACAAAAATATAAGCGATCTTTGTACCATAATGAATAGTTTTTCCAACTAAATGTACCATATGTATTGGGATATTGTTTCAATTTTTGAATGAGTGTCCACACCTCTTCATTATTCCTGCGTTCATCCTTTGCTTCAGTTATCCAATCAAGTTGGATAATAGAAATGACACAAAGCTATACTTCCACATCCTCATCCTTTCTTGAGAGTGCATTTGCAACAAAAATTTTCTTCCCTTTTTTGTAGATGATTTCAAAGTCCTAACCCAACATCTTTGTGACCCATTTTTGTTTCTCTTTTGAAGATAATCTTTGTTCCAAAAATGATTTAAGGCTATCATGATCTATTTTTACCTTGAAGTGTCTTCCCATTAGGTAAGGCTGTCATTGCTTTAGTCATTCAGGTGGCTTCAGAAATGCTCAGAATTCAATAGTGGCTTTGGAAAAGCTAAAAAATAAAAGTCACTAGATTGAAGTGGAACTAGGGTTAGATCAAATATCTCGTTGCAAGCTTTCCAACGTCATGAACGACACCTCAATTTGAGTTCATATATGAAATTTATGACCAGTCAAAGGTTTGGTCAAACTAGGTCCAGTGGCAGTCACTAACGAGGCAACGATTTGGCACTTACGGTGACAGAATCCAGTGGTTAGAAAAGGAAAATTTTTTGCCTACTTAATTTTTCCAACAACCTTAAAAATTTGTTTGGTTTTGTTTGAATGTTTGTATTAAAAAATAAAAATAAAATAATATATTAATGGGGTAGCGAGACACCACCCCCGCCAAACCCTCCGATGGCTTCACACACTAAATATATAGTGGTTAAAATGGCTAATATCCATATGATAATATGGAGGCAGGCAGGGTTCAAACCCACCCAACCCAGTGGACCGACCAACCAACGGGCGACCCCAAATTTGAAACATCGTCGAAACCATAACAAACGCCAATGTTAACACCAAAACAATGTGCCATTAACCACCCAAAAAAAAAAAAAAAAAACCACACTAATTAGGGGATGTCGCGTGGTTGGAACCTGAGCCCTGCCTTGCACTATTCTTGGAATTCACCAACAACCCAATGGGCTTAACCTTGGAGGATCTGCGCGCCACAGATTATTTAAACCTGAACTATTCATTTTCCCAAGGAGGAGTGGAAGAGCGCATGAGGAATCCAGAGCTAAGGAGGAACCTTGCCTTGGGAAGGCACATCTTTCGACACATTAGATTCTACGGGAATATTCCATGCAGAATCAGTGAGGAATCTAAAAGATTCCCTAGAGGGAAACATTTCACAATGTCATATTCATGCCAAGTTTATACTCAAACAAACAAGAATTTCACAGGGAACGTGATGGTGTGGTTTCTTTCCTCATATGAGCAACAAAAGTCCATTCAACCAGAAAGAATGAATCTTTTAGGGAATCTTTGAGATTCCTGAGGGTCTAGGTTTTGATAGTGTCAGAGCCATGAATTCAATGGTGATGTCCATTATTGCAACTGAGCTTTGCATTTTCAGACCATTCCATAAAATGGAGGTATAAGGGTCATTTATGTAAATGATTGTAATTTATTTTTGTTGCGATTTAATGAAAGACGCCTCCCCACATTGAGTAGGTGCTCGGAGACATAGCCCACAGTTAGTGAACTTTGTTATCAAATTGTCTTGTGCCTTGATATCATGGTTTCTTTTGATTTCCACTTCTTTCATGTGTTTATGTTACTTGGTTACATGCTCTTTTAAAATGCAATTCTATATACATCCTTGAAGTAAAATATCTAGATAAAGTTTGGTATCAAAGAAGTGAATGTTAACCAAGAAAAAGATCTAAAGAGGAGAAGGGAAACTCAAATCCTTTGAGCCTGAAGAGGGGCGTGTAACACAAAGATAGAACATGGCAGATGGCAAAGATCGAATGGAAGAAAAGTGAAATTATCGCATGGTATTCTTCGCCATGGTAGAGAAAGTTGACAAGTTGTTTCCAGAATATGAGAAGGCATGTAGATTTTCCTGTAGATTCACAAGCTCATGCAATTTACTAAAGCACATGAAAATAATCTACTTCTACTTTCAACCAGTGGAAGCAAATAGATCGATGAAAACAAAATGAACAAGAAAAAGACAAATAAATGGCACATAACACAATGAGTTTTCCTAGGGAAAGCCACATCTTATTTGTATTGCATTAAATAAAAAATATGAGGGAAGATACAAAGCTTGTTCTCACAAGAACAATTATGCACAATTATGCTCAACTCTCTACCTCACAAGCCCGCTATTAGCCAACACTTAGGTAATATCCACTTCCTGCCAAACCCCTATTTCCTTGCGCAATTCCTAGGATGAATAGCCCGTATTTAAAGGGAATTAATGATTCCAAAATTATGCAATCCAAACATAGGTCCTTCTTTGAGTGCATGCATGATATTTACAACTCAGTAAATCATACAACTGATAACACATTGTCCCTGCACTCTAGTCTCAACTAGGTCTTTCTCTGAACTGACATGCATGAGTTTCTCATGAGGGAACCTTCAGTTAACTAGAATAACGCTTGTGGATGCATCAATGCACCAACTGAGTATTAGTCCTCTATTACTTCCACAAACAATTAGAATTAATTTAATTGACCATAACTCAGTAAACTGAGTTATCTAATTACAACTTAATTTAAACTCATACTAGACCCCTAAAATTTAGGAAGAAAATATACATGAATAAAGAAATAATTCCAACTCGAAATTCCTAAGCTAATTAATTCAATTAAACCTAATTAACTATTTACAAGTTGCTATGAGAACAGAATTCAATTTTAATTCTCAGTTTAATTCAAGGACAAATTAAACTGGAATTTCTTGTTGCCATTTCTCAACACTCCCTCTCAACAAGAAAGGGATTATCAGCTACCCCGGTCCTGTCTCTGTGAAACTCGAATTTACATCTTGACAATGCCTTTGTCAAAATTTTAGCATCTTTTTCCTCTGTGGGAATGTACTCTAACAACATGGTCCACCTCAATACACAATCTCTGAGATGATGATATCAGATATCAATGTGCTTGGACCTATCATGAAAAACTAGATTTTCAGACAGTTTGATACAACCCTGATTATCACAGTAAATTGTTGTCGGATACATCTCCTGACCAAACATACCAACCAGGATCTTCCTCATCCAGATGACCTCACATGCTACTTGACTTTCATCCATGTACTCTCCCTCTACCAAATTGAGTGCAATCGATATTTCTTTCCTCTTGTACCAAGAAACTATCATTGACCCAATGTTGAAGATCCCTTCTATTGTGGTCTTCCTATCAGATGGACTTCCTGCCCAATCTGCATTGGTGAAGCCTTGAAGCTTATCTCCCTTTTTCCATATGCATTATAATCTATACTGAGTACTACCCCCGAGGTATCTCAATACATGCTTTTTCGCCTTCCAATACATCTTGGTAGGCCTAACCATCACTTGACTACGTTGGTTAACTGCATAACATAAATCCGGTCATGTGTTCACCAAGTACATGAGTGAACCCACAAGCTGCTTGTAAATAGTAGCTTCCAATACCTCTCCCAAAGTAGCATCCTCCTTCCTCCAATTACTAGCTAGAAGAGTCTTCATAGTCTTGCATCTCTCCATGTGGAACCTCTTGAGTATCTTGTAGGCATACTTTCCTTGAGACACAACTAACTCCCCATCACCCTGCATACTTACATGCCCATAAAGTACTGCATGAGCCCCAAGTCCTTCATCTCAAACTCTCTTGCAAGGTCCTCCTTGCAAGATTTGATCAGTTGATCATCACCTATCAATATGAGATCATCAACATAAAGTAAAATGATCAACAGTTTACCTTCCACCATTATGTGGTACATGTTCACATCCACTTCACTCTTCATGAAGCCCAACCCAGTGAAGTAGTTGCCTATCCTGGTGTACCAAGCACAAGGTGCTTGCTTCAGCCCATTCAACACTCCCTTGAGCCAACACACATGTGACTCACGATCGAAGGTTTCAAAACCTTCAAGCTACTCTATGTACACCTCTTCCTCAATCGTGCCATTAAGAAAGGTTGTCTTTGCATCCATCTGAAATATCTTCCACCCCATCTGCGCTGATAGTGCCAATATAGATCTGATCAATGAGTACCTTGCAACAGGAGAAAATGTCTCATCATAATTAATCCCCTCTACCTGTGAAAATCCAAGGGCCACAAATATAGCCTTATGCTTCTCCACACTAACATCTGCAGCTTTATTTACCTTGTAAAGATAACAGGAGCTCACCATGGACTTATGCTCCAGTCTCAAGACCACATCCAAAACACTGTTACGAACAATGAAGTCATACTCCTCGACCATGGAATCAACCCAAATCAGCAGTTGCACTACTTCCTCAAAGGAATATGGCTCTGTCACAGCACATTTGCTCATTAGAGTCATGTATCTAGTGTACCTATCAGGTGACTTCCTCTATCTGCGTTGTGATGTGGGTGCTCCCACATTCTCTCTAACATCTAACAATAATTGATCCACCTCTCTAGTGCACTTTCTCCCATCTCTAGAAGACTCTGCCTGACTGGATGTCTCCACTCTTGGATCCTCTACATGTGGCTGCTCCACATAAATCTAAGGCTCCTCAACCTTAGGAGCTAAATATACTCAACCAAATGTAGGTAAATTTCCCTCCCAAGGGAAACTCGCATGGCCTTCTCCTCATCAAATCTGACATCCCTGTGAACCACTTTCATCCTGCTGGTCAATAAGTACACCCAATAGTTGTTAGGTGTATCAATGTTGTTATTGGGAAAACTAGTGTCCATTCAGAGCTACTAGTCCCACTAAGACGGGTAGCTATCATAGAAACAAACAAACCAAAGTTACTTGTGTTTTCCTTTATGAGAGATAGATGAGAGAGAAGCAGAGAGTACCAACCTCAGTCTTTCGCTTGTCTCCTTGCTTGTTTCCTCTCTCCCTTGATAGAGCTTTCACCACTCCTTTCTCACTTGTCTCGCTTCAAATAACACCTGCAGAGTCAAAGCAGAAAAATCCCATCAAAGCATATAGATCTATAACCATAAACAATATAGGATCAGATGTATATTAACCATACAAATGCATACACAAATACAAGATTCAGAGATATACGAGCATATGGAGGAAAACTCAAATAGCTTTATTAATAGAAGTAGTAGAAAAGAGGATTACAACCCAACAGTCTGATCCAGCGCCATCCTCCCAGCATGAAATCCCTCTTCACCTCATGAAAAGCTTAGATCACCCAAAAATACAATGCTTCATAGAGAAACCAACAACACTTCCTTACAAAATACAAAATTCTAGCCTCTAGATCTCTAGGATGAGGGATCCATATATAGATATTTTCAGGTGGGTGAGTCAGCTTCTGGGATTTTGATTAGTGTCATTTCACTGATAGTTCTTGGTTCCACTTGGAGATTTCATGATCTCTTACTCATCCTTGGGCGAATTCAAAGAGGCAAGTGTCAAATGAGTAGTTTCTAGAAGATTCTCTGGGTTTCCACCTAGAAAACTACTTTTGCCATTTGTCTACTCTCACTCATCACACCCTACAGAAGGGATTTTCAGTATGCATCGTACCCTTTGCATGTGACAGGTGAGATGCATCGCACCCTCAACATGGAGCAGTCTATATGGTCCAGTTTTGACTAGTTCTGAGCAGTTTTTCAGGGAGAACTTCTGGGAAATGATGTAATCAGCTGACCTTGTTCCTTTAGGGTATGAAACAACACTTTTAGGGGTTTAGAAGCCCTTGGTTTATGGACATATGTGATTGGGGTTGCAGTGCCCAAATATGTCTATAACAAGTGTACCCCACAAATATCCGTAACTCTATTTTCAGCTCAAGATTCTTCCATACATCTTTGGTCACATGGAAATATACCGATGACCAAAAAATCTTGAAGTGACCAAAATCTTGCCTCTTACCTCAATAAGCCTCCTATAGTGTCTTTATCCCAAGTATCCGATGTGGGCTACAGTTCTGGACATAAACCGATGTGTTGCATGCCTTAGCCCACAAGTGTAGTGGGAGACCCTGATCATGCAACATCGCCCTCGCTACCCCTACTATGCTTTTGTTCTTCCTCTCGGCCACCCCATCCTACTGAGGGTTATGGGGTGTCATCAACTCCCATTTAATCCCTTCCACTACACAAAAGTTCTTAAAATTGTTTGAGACATACTCACCACCGTTATCACTCTGTAAAGATTTAAGCTTCTTTCTTGACTCTTTCTACACCATTGCTTTAAACTCACAAAACTTTGTGAAGGATTGATCCTTTCTCTGCATGAACAATATCCAACATTTTTAAGAAAAGTCATCAACAAATATAACATAATACCTGTGTTTGGCCGTGGATGATGTTGAGAATGGTCCACACACACCTGAATGGACTCACTCTAGAATAACCTTTGCTCGACTGTCTCTGTCGTGAAAGGAAGACTTGGTGTATTTACCCAAAGTATACCCCTTGCATGTATCAACTTGCTCTAGTGTACCTTTGGGCAAATCGGTGGAGATCTATTGCATGATCTTCAAAGCCCCATGATGCAAATGACCTAATCGCCTATGCCACAACTCACCAACATATCAGCTCTGCACCATTTATGCTTTCATTCTCAAAGCATCAGAATCCTCTACCTCCAACTTATAAATATTCTTCACCTGAATCCCTATCTTCTTTACTTGACCCGTGGCTATTTGTCAAAGGAACACCTTTCCTTTCAAGAAGATCACATCATAGCCTCTATCCTCAAGCATGGAAATGGATACCAAGTTCTTCTTTAGCCTGGGAACATACATAACATTCTTCAAGCTTAGTGGAGCCCAATGCTCCCTCTGAAAATTAACTGCGCCCAATCCAGTAGCATTATACCTCCCATTGTCACCCATCTCGATATGCATTTGGAGATATTTCTTCTCCCAGTCACTAAATAACTCCTTGTCGCCAGTCATGTGGAATGAAGCTCCACTATCTAAGTACCATACACTTCCCATCATTGATGACACCATGCATGCAATGAGGGAAAATTCCAATTCAAATTGAGAGGCCAAAGCCTCACCCATTGCTCCTCCCAAGGACTTCTTCTTGGACTTCTTGAATGGAAAATTTGTAGCAAAATGGCCCAGCTCATGACAATGAAAGCACTTAACTTTCGTCATGTCTTTCTTCTTACCTCCATGGAAAGAATCCAATTTGGAACGCGAAGCTTTACCTTTCCCCTTCTTCACCTTAGTCATTAAGGCACAATTATTTTCATCATCAATATTTGATGAAAAGCCATCCCTAGTGTTCCTCCTGATCTCCTCCTCCATCAAATCCAACGATAGTCATTCCCAACCTGGCAGCGTCTCCCAATCATTGACAGAGTCTTGATAACTATAACAACTCTTTGGGAGTCCCAGAAGAGCAAGACTCATCATATAATTCTTGACAACTGTGATTCCAACACTTCCAAGTTCATCACGACATTGAGTGAACTTGGTCAAGTATTTTGGAATAGTCTCGAATTTCTCCATTTTGTTTTTTAGCAGTTTTTCCTTCAATACCAATTTACTTTGGTCACTGTTGTTCTGATACAAGTTTATCAATGCTTTCCACAAAGCATACGTAGTTTCCTTGCCATGGAGACTCAAGACAATGTGGTCTTGAACTCCCTCAAGGATTATCCACCTCACCTTCAACACACACTTCTTTCATTCGGCCATTTTATGTGCATCTGTGATCTGAATTTGAAACTACTTGTAAATGGTTTGCAAGGTATTCAATTCAGGAATATACATGTTTAAAAGATGTCCATGTCTTGTAGTAAAAAAAACAAATGAAATTTTCAGCTGTTTATGACCCATTTAAGTATAGCAGAATTATTTCCTTTTACTGTTTAACACACTAAAATGAATTTGTTCTGCAAAACAAATCAACCACAGATGCAAAAGAAGTTGATAAAGCAGTTCACCCCTCCTGGGCTACGTCTGCTGGGTCCAAGGCTCCCAAATGGGCCTGTCCTCGTTTGAATTAAATTCTCAAAATGAATATACAACTGAATAAAAGCCTCTACAGGTGGAATAGACTGTAAAAACGGATTCATAACACTTGAATCCTTCAGGATTGACTACTAGTTCACCTCTAATGGGTACCTGCAACCCTATACAGTTCTCACAATACTGGGCCCTGGTGGCTCCTAGAACTTGCACGGCACCAAAACCTCTGCAAATGACCTCAGATGGCTATAAAGCCTATGCCAATGGCTTCAGAAGGTCGAAGAGACCCAAAATAAAAAATAAAAAATAAAAAAATCTTTCAAAACTGCCTTTCCTAGCCAAAGTTATGGCCATTTACTCTCAACTACCAGTTTGTCTCAGAAAAACTCCAGATAAAACTGGCTAACTGCCAGATAACCTCGCTAAATATGGCAATTCCGCCAATTTTGGAGCGCTCCGCCATTTATGCCGCCACACTGACCAGGATTGTTTGAGAAACTGGAGTGAGTTACAGGCATGTGACAGTTTCCCGGCGGTTTTGGGTTTATCTCGGAGTTTGAACCCGAAATTTCGGTGGAACTATTTTTTAACTCACCGTTAAATCCACATTCGTTTTAAATGTGACCACGTTGGACATTAACTTTAGCCTTGGCATTTTTCCGCTGGCGGGTAGGCTTAAGCCTACGGTTCTGGGGCTGGGTCGTATGGCATGGGGGGCTGGCCCCCTTGGGGCCCCGCCTAAATGAAGTTTAAACTTCATAAACACTTAGAACCACCCTAATGCCAAGTCCTTTCGCTATGGCCCAATGGTAAGACGTGGGTGTGTTAGACCAGGGGTCGCGTGTTCAAACCCCTTTGCTGCCAAAATTTTAAACATACGCACCCATAATGCTGATGTCACCCTGGGCCACATGGCAGCCTCCGCACTTGCCACGTGGCATCCTGCCATTCGCTGCCCAAAAGGAATATTCTCTAGAATATTCCCTGGAATATTCTTTTTTTTTTTTTAATTTTTTTGAAAAAAATTCAAAAATTAAGAGTCATTGGGCGATTTTGTTTTTGGCATAACTTCTGCATATGGAGACCGTTTTTTGAACCGTTTGCGGTGCCAAAATCAGGAGGACGAGCTCTTTCCATTCATTCAAGTTTGAACCAGTTCTGAGCACTTTCATTTTTGAGCATTTTACGACACTTGGGATATGAGCCCCTGATCATGCCTCCCCATTGGGAAGCTTTTGGACCCCAAAAGCCTTCAACTACCTGTTAAAGAGGTGAGGGTAGAACACCCTCACTCTGTCCACCTCCATCCACTTTGCCTTGTTCGGTTTGCTGCCTTTGAAACCAAACCTAACGTAATCTACATTGCCCCTCCTTGAAGTGTGTGTCCTTCTGTCAAGGATTGTATCTTCTTTCAACTCATCTAAGAATTCTAGCGAGAAATCTTCTATAGATGGCAGCTGAACAGTGCTTTCATGATCAGCGATCAAAGGAGGTTCATACAAACGTAAGTTCTCCACATTAACAACATAATACATTTGCATGTAGGAAGGCAAATCTAATTGAAAAGCATTATTTCCAACCTTCTTGAGGATTTTGAATTGACCATAACGAATAGGCTTCAGCTTTTTACCTTCTCCTTACATCCTTTCCTTACCAATGTACAGCCATACCTCATCCCCTTCTTGAAACTTGTGATCGACTCTATGC
>APFE030252072.1:236343-247308 GCA_000404065.3 Pinus taeda
GAGTCCTTGTTTGGTTTTAAACGCTGTCTTCCAAATGTCACTTTCTTCAATTCTTACTTGATGATATCCACTGCGCAAGTCTAACTTAGTGAAATATCGAGCATGTTTCAGCTGGTCTAGCAAATCATCTATCCTTGGGAGTGGGTAATGATTCTTTTACCGTTATCTTGTTCAAGGCCCTGAAATCAACACACATACGCCAAGTGCCATCTTTCTTTTGAATCAGTACAATCGGTGACCCACATGGCAAAGTACTTGGCCTTATGAAACCCTTGTCCAACAAGTCCTTGATTTGCTTCTTTATTTCAGCATTCTCCATAATAGACATGCGGTACATGCCTATGTTTGGAAGAGGACAATCTGGATGCAAATGGATTTCATGCTGAATCTCCCTCTTAGGAGGAAAACCTGTTGGCTCCTGAAATATCTCATGATATACATCAACTACATCATATAGATCTGATTTAAGTTTTGGATCACAATTTTCAAATGACTCATGATTCACATCAACCTTGGGCTTAATCATAAGAAGAACAAAATTCTTACTTGAATTGACCAGCCTTTTTACCTGTCCTACATTCACCATCGCTATATTTGCCTTCTTGCGATGAGATCTAACAATGAACTCCTTGCCATCTTTAAAAAGATGATATTTGTTTTCATGGCGATGAAAGATAGCTTTCCTGTCAAACAAGTAAGGACTTCCCAAAACAATTCCTGCTATATCAAAAGGTACCACATCAATTTCAACTGTGTCAATAAAATATGCAGTAATTGCAAAGTGCAATGTGCACTTTCTTGAAACTTGTAAATTTGCATCCTTGCAAATCCATCCAAGTGGATATGGCTTCGGATGTGGAACGGTCTCAAGTTTAAGCTGCTTGACCAAGTCTTCTGATATACGGTTTTCTTGTGACCCACTATCAAAAAGTGCGTCAATATTAGTATGTTTTGAAATCACCCTCACATGAAACAGTTCAATTCTTTCTTCCTCATTAGGAGCTTGTACATGACAGTTTGAGATACTAGTGCTGGCTTGAATTTCAATTTCTTTTCCCTTCAAGTTTTTCAAACCCATGGTTGCAATTTTGGTTTCATCACCTGAATCATCCCCTAAATCTTATGGTGTAGATGTAGTAGCGGCAGTTTTCTATTTCCCTTTGGATTTGTTAAATTGAGGTCTTTTTTCAGGATGTAATTTCCAACAATTTTTCTCCTCATGGCCTGGTTTAGAACAGTGTTTAAAAATCACTTTCTCACTCTCCTGTTTGACAGATGCATTCTTTTTGCCCTTTCCCTTGGAGGTTTTCTCTTTGTTTTTCCCCTTGGCAGGCTTTTTTCTACCCTCTTCAAATGTATTTTTTCCCCTTGCCTCTAAATGGGTAGCATGGACACAAACCTCATCCAGGCTAGTAGGGTTAAACATCAAGATGGTGTGTCTAAGGTAGCTATGCAAGCCACCAATATATTTCAGCAAGGTTTCCTGGGCCTGTAAATCTACCGCTAACAAGAGAGCTCTTCTCCTGAATTCTTGGGTGTAGTCTTGGACACTCTGACCCTCAAGTTGTCTGAAATTTTACCAGTTCATAATGGCTTTCTGCATGTGAGCAAGAGGATAAAATTGTTTTTTAATGGCTAACAGAAATTCAGTCCATGTTAAGGTAACCTTACCAAATTTCTTGATCTCCTCTTTGGTATTGGCCTCCCACCAGACCAATGTTGCTCCATCCATTCTCAAAGAATCCAACTGAATCTTTGTGGCATCATTATGCATATTCTGGATCCTCAAGTAAACTTCCAACTGCCTAATCCAGTTGTCAAGCTTTTCTGGATTCACTTCACCATTAAACATAGGTAATTCGAATTTTACATCAAGCTTCAAAAAAGGACTTTTTCCAGAGGATCTATGCTTATGCACAGAAGAAGAAGATGAGGATGAAGAGGAAGGAGGTGACGATGGGGGTGGTGGATCACCATTACCTCCATGTCCTTTCTTGGAATGATCATCATCCTTCTTACCTCTTGAAGATCCCTCTCCTTCATGTGGATGTTTGGACCCTTCTCTAGCCAATTTCTCATTTCTTTCTTGGTACAATATCCTCACCATCTCAGTGAGGTCCAAGAAAGCCTTTCTGAAGACTCTTTCTTCTTCTTTTGGATCCATGTCTGCAGGAATTTCTCCTTCTTGTTCAAACATTCTTGAAGCTTCTGCTGAGACTCTTGAGGGTGAACTTGAAGGTGGAGGTGATGGCTCTCTGGCCTTCCTTGACTGAGGATTCTCTCGTTCTCTAGTCAACTGTCCTTCCCCTCTTTTAAGTTTCAACCTAGTAAGCATCAATACTTGCAAAACAGTTAGAAGATATTTGCACAAAAACAATCAAAAGACAACTACACCAGAGATTGACTGAAAGAGCGTTTATCTACTTTGAAATTGTATAACAAGAGCATTTCGAAGGCTTCCTGGCTCATTTCAGGCTCTCTCTATAGCTTATTTGACTGCTTTTGATACAAAGAAACAACAACATGGCTCTAATACCAACTTGATCTGAATTTGAAACTACTTGTAAATGGTTTGCAAGGTATTCAATTCAGGAATATACATGTTTAAAAGATGTCCATGTCTTGCAGTAAAAAAAACAAATGAAATTTTCAGCTGTTTATGACCCATTTAAGTATAGCAGAATTATTTCCTTTTACTATTTAACACACTAAAACGAATTTGTTCTGCAAAACAAATCAACCACAGATGCAAAATAATTTGATAAAGCAGTTCACCCCTCCTGGGCTATGTCTGCTGGGTCCAAGGCTCCCAAATGGACCTATCCTTGTTTGAATTAAATGCTCAAAATGAATATACAGATGAGTAAAAGCCTCTACAGGTGGAATAGACTGTAAAAACGGATTCAGAACACTCGAATCCTTCAGGATTGACTACTGGTTCACCTCCAATGGGTACCTGCAACCCTATACAGTTCTCACAATACTGGGCCCTGGTGGCTCCTAGAACTTCCATGGCGCCAAAACCTCTGCAAATGACCTTAGATGGCTATAAAACCTGTGCCAATGGCTTCATAAGGTCGAAGAGACCCAAAATAAATAAATAAAAATCGTTCAAAACCGCCTTTCCTAGCCAAAGTTATGGACATTTACTCCCAACTACCAGTTTGTCCTAGAAAAACTCCAGATAAAATTGGCTAACTTCCAGATAACCTCGCTAAATATGGCAATTCTGCCAATTTTGGAGCGCTCCGCCATTTACGCCGCCATACTGACCGTGACTGTTTGAGAAACTGGAGTGAGTTACGGGCATGTGACCGTTTCCCGGCGGTTTTGGGTTTATCTCGGAGTTTGAACCCGAACTTTCGGTGGAACTATTTGTTAACTCACCGTTAAATCCGCGTTCATTTTAAATGTGACCACGTTGGACATTAACTTTAACCTTGGCGTTTTTCCGCTGGCGGGTAGGCTTAAGCCTACGGTTCCGAGGCTGGGTCGTATGGCATGGGGGGCTGGCCCCCTTGGGGCTCCTCCCAAATTAAGTTTAAACTTCATAAACACTTAGCGCCACCCTAATGCCAAGTCCTTCCGCTATGGTCCAGTGGTAAGACGTGGGTGTGTTAGACCAGAGGTCGCGTGTTCAAACCCCTTTGCTGCCAAAATTTTAAACATACGCACCCATAATGCTGATGTCACCCTGGGCCACGTGGCAGCCTCCGGGCTTGCCATGTGGCATCCTGCCATTCGCTGCCCAAAAGGAATATTCTTTTTTAATTTTTTTTTGAAAAAAATTCAAAAATTAAGAGTCATTGGGCGATTTTGTTTTTGGCATAACTTCTGCATACGGAGACCGTTTTTCGAACCGTTTATGGTGCCAGAATCAGGAGGACGAGCTCTTTCCAGTCGTTCAAGTTTGAACCAGTTCTAAGCACTTTCATTTTTGAGCATTTTACGACACTTGGGACATCAGCCCTTGATCAATTTGATGATGCTAGATTAGGAATGTCTTGATCAACGAATTCCTTCAAGCCATTCTCATCTAGCACAACCTCCATTTTATCCCTCCAGGTTATCTAATTCGAGTTGCCTTCCAAGGCATACTTGAGCCACAAACCGTAGAACACCATCTGAAGTATGTATTGCAAATTCGAATTTCACCTGTAACCCAAAACTCAAAACTTCAAAATCTCCTCTAGTATATTGAATTCAACTATGATACTATGTAGATTTTCCTGTAGATTCACAAGCTCATGCAATTTAATAAAGCAAGGGACAAGAATCTAATTCTACTTTCAACCAGTGGAAGCCAATGGATCGATGAAAACAATGTGAACAAGAAAAAGACAAATCAATGGCACATAACACAATATGTTTTCCTAGGGAATTAAACAGCTCAAAATCCCACATATATGTATTGCATTAAATCGTAAATATGAGTGAAGATGCAAAGCTTGTTCTCAGAAGAAAAATTCTGCACAAGTATGCTTAACTCTCTACCTCACAAGCCCACTATTATCCAACACTTAGCCAATTTCCATTGCCTACCAAGCCCCTATTTCCTTGCACAATTCCTAGGATGAATAACCTGTAGTTAAATGGAATTCATGCTTCCAAAACTGCGCAATCCAAACATAGGTCCTTCTTTGATTTCGTGCATGATATTTACAACTCAGTAAATCATGCAACTGATAGTACATTGTCCCTTCACTCTAGTCTCAATTGGGTCTTTCTCTAAAATGACATGCATGAGTTTCTCATGAGGGAATATTCAATTAACTAGAGTAACAATTTTGGATGCACTAGTGCACCAACTGACTGTTAGTCCTCTATTAGTTCCACACACAATTAGAACTAATTTAACTGACCATAACTCAATAAACTGACTTATATAATTACAACTTAATTTAAACTCATACTGGACCCCTAAAATTTAGGGAGAACATATACATGAATACAGAAAGACTTCCAACTCAAAATTCCTAAGCTAATTAAGTCAATTAAACTTAATTAACTATTTACAAGTTGCTATGAGAATATAATTCAATTTTAATTCTTAGTTTAATTCAAGGACAAATTAAACTGGAATTTCTTGTTGCCATTTCTCAACAAGACAATCAAGACTGAGAAGAAAGAACCAGATTATCATGCCTTGGTAAATCATGAAAGAGGAGGAAAAGAGCCTCCTGAACCTCCCTCTCCATCTTCTAGCAAAAGTTCTTTTTTATCCTCTTCTTGTCATTCTAGAGCTAGAAGAACTCATAAAAATTATTGTTTCAAGTTGGATGTCAAAATTGATTTACTCATGTTTAGTGGAGAAACTAATGCAAAAATAATAGACAATTAGATCAGACAGGTTGAGATATATTACCACATACAAATAATCAAAGAGGATGAAGCTAAGATTCAACTAGAATCCCTTCGATTGAGTGGCACTGCTCTTGTGTAGTGGGAAGCCAAGCTACAGAAAGGTGGTAAGAATAGTCATAAGATTCTTTTATATTTGTCTCAATTCATTTCTACTTTAAGGGACAATTTTATCCATTGGTTTACATACAAAAGGCGATGATAGAATGACAACATTTGAAACAAATTAAAGGTCGAATTGTTCATAATTTTATAGAGGAGTTTAGGAAACAAGCGTTAGCATTGAATGTTTGACTAGACACTCCTAAGATGTTGATGAAATATATTGGCTCTTTGCATAGTTATTTGTGTCATTCATATGTTATTATTTGAGCCTAAAACTCTTGATGAAGCTAGTGTGAAGGTTGTACATCTTGAAAGCAGGGAGAAGCATGAACAAGATGATTTCCCAAAGAGGATAGCAACAACTAAGAGAAAGGAAGCAAAGCCCTCTTGTACTCATTGTGAGAAAGAAGGGCATGATGAGGAACATTACTGGAAATTGTATCCAAAATTAAGGCCATAGAGGAATGACAGAAAGGAGAAGCAGAAGATAGATTCAATTGTGCAACAAGACTAAGAATCTGAATCAGAGGATGATGAGAATATCACAACTGGAAGATTTGCAGGTGTTGGACGAATTGACTTGAGATTGGAATCAGGAGAGGAAATGAAGATTGTCACTCTTGGGATTGCAGAAGATGGACACATTGGCTTGGGTTCCTATTTGGGCGATGCGACAAAGATTTCAGTAGATTTTGTACCAAAAATGAAAAGGGCACCAAACGCAACATGGCTCCAAGAACTCGAAGAAATCAACCAAAGCATTCAGGCAGAGAATGTTGAACTAAGGAGACTCCTACAAGGCAAAGAAGCATAAACAAAGGTTGCAGCATCAGTTACAAGCCAAGGAGGAGGCCTTGTAAAAGTTGCAACATAACAAGCCTGAGGTAAAAAACGATTCTTCAATTTCATGTACTTGTTATGGTGATGATTTCACTGCTTTTGAGAAACATACTACAGGAATTGGATTAAATTTGTTGAATAAGATGAGGTATCAAGGGGAAGGCATCAAAATTAATGGCGAGGACATCATTAATCCCATCAAAGTGGAGGAAAATTCTCATTATGCAGGAGTTGGGTATGTCAGAAAAGAGGTTGGAGAATGCTCCAAGGCAACTAGTGACCAACCAACAATAGATGAGGGGATAATCTCATCACATTCCAGTGATAGTGAGGATTCCACAAGCATTTATCGTCGACACACTAGGAATAAGCATTCCACAACGATCCAGAAAGTTTGGAGGAGGAAGAATCATTGTAGTTACTACAATGAGGATGTACACTAGAGAGTCATGTGTCATTGTCAGGCCACGAGGTGACTCCTCAAAATGAATTGTGTTTCTGCATTAAGGTTGATCATAGATATATACATGGAGGGAGAGACTCTTGGGCTTCATCTCCCAGTGTCTCTTCATATTCCAATTCTCCTTATTTTCTATTTACACTATTTTACATGGATCACCTAATCCCAAAGATTAGGTGTCAACATTCCCGCCCTTAATTTGAAGGGATGTTGGTTAGTCAAAGCATCATTTTGAATCTTTATAACTTTTCTCTTCCAAGCGATTTGTTGAAGATGTCAGCAATATACTCATTTGTGGAACAATGGCGTAGGTGAATTGTCTTGGCCTCAACATGATGTCGGATCATATGGTATTTTGTATTGATATTCTTTGTTCGATCATGGAACTTTGGGTTCTTGGCAAACTATATTGCAAAAGTGTTGTCAATCATGAGAGGATTTGAATGCACTTGTTTCTACTGCAAATCTTCCAGAATTTTCCTGAGCCACACAGTTTCTTTTGTTGCTTCAACTACTACGACATATTATGCCTCATTTGTGGAATTTGTTGGAATTGATTGTTTGCGTGACCTCTAGGAGACAGCTCCTGATCCAAGACTCATAGCATAACATGAAGTAGATACCCTAGTTTCTTTATCTCTATAATACCCCCTCCTCCTGGGTCTACCCAAGCAACTAACCAGCCGGGGTAAACATTTGATGAGAGAGGTCATTATAAGGGATTCAACCTTCTTAGTGACATTAAGGAAATGGAATCAACTGAACAACTTAAACAAACCCATCCACATCAGCAACAATAGCCTTAGGAGACATGTCAACCACTCAGACATCTTATCCCTGAGTCCCACTAATGTTTTAAGCATTTTAACCGGTGATCACTCTCATGTTATAGGCATGACAATGTCCAAAAGCCAGAGTCGCTCTCACATGCCTATGTGTTAGCGTCCGTAGACTCTTTTCAGTAGACCTGTGCCAGTGTCCACGATATTTGAGCCACTTTTCTAGCCCAGAATCCTGGCCTCTGCCCAGAACTTGTTACAACCTCTAGAATCCATCAAAGACATGATAAAAATACTAATAAATCAAAAATCAACCTCGGGACTAGGCTTGATAATCCCCAACCGAGACTGACATTCTGTCAAACACTTGGCATCAATGCAACCTATAAGTCTAGGATACAAGATAGAGCATGAATGACTGAAAATACTTATGAGACATAACAAGAAGAACCACCACCATCTCCATTTAACTATTATATATTAAATTAGGTCTTGAATCCATCCATTTAACCATTACAAGTAAATACCTGAAATAACCATGACATGAACCAGTCATATAACCATGCTTATAACTAGCATAAAGCCATATAAATATAAATATATGAAAACCATTAAATCCATATATAACCAAGTGAAAAATTAAGAGGACTTGGATTTTATTAATCATAGGAAAATCCGACCAGGTTCAGGACTTCCATGTACCACCCGACCATAAACATGGCTGAACCAAATCTCTCTTTTAGCCAGTCACCCCTGTGCCATATTCCAATTATGAAAGTGGGATCTCATAGAACAACCAATCCAAGAACAACCAAGGGAAGCCAAAGGTAAAACCACCTCCACCCTCATCAAACCGTGATCACACCAAAATCGGTGCTCCGATAACAACTGAACCCAACTTGGAATGTCATCCAGAATCCATCACCATCCTTGATGAATTTTTTGTCTCCTTGTCTCCTGGGCTTTACCGCAATCCAATCCTAGATCACTAAGCCCTAAATCAAGACCATTCTCTCAGGATTTACCGCAATCCAAATCCATATCACTAAGCCCTAAACTGAGACTTCTCCCTCAAGCTTTACCGTGTATCCCGCCAAAACTTGAGACCACCTCTGCCCTAGATTCCAAAATCCATCCAGAAACCTAAAGCTCATACTAAGATAAACATCCCAACATACCATGGCATCCAGAAAAAGGAAAGGCTAGGATGAAAACAATTGTTATAACCTGACAAAACCATGCCATCGACAATACACGAATATGCAAATCCATGCATGTCTAAACCAGCTAGGAAACCACACATGTAAAAGGTTACCTACAAGTATTCCTGTTGAAGTTGCATGATCCTGCTCTTCCTTCCTTGATCCTTTCTTTCCTTCCTTTCCCTTTGCTTTATTTTCCTTCCTTGATCCAAAAGTAGAGTGTTCCAAGAAAACTCTAAGTGACCAAGAGTGAAAGAGAGAGAGAGAGAGAGAGAGAGAGAGAATAATGGGAAAGCTCCAAATTAGACTGACCAAGCTTACCAAGTGATCCTCGGAAGCCTTTTTATGAATGAGCCCTCTATTTTCTTCATTTTCCACGATTTTCCTTCAATTTTCTCCTCACATGCAACCTGTGACCTTTCACCTTACTTTTCTCCTAATTTCCTTTATTTTCATAAATATATGTGCCAAAAATGCATTTTTTCCTTTTAATGCCTTTGCCTTAGCCCTTGCCAATTTTCCTTAGAAGAAAACACACATCCAGTGATGCCCACTAGGACATCTTTGCCTAACATTTAGCTTGGAATAAGTATCCGTTAACCATGTTCTTATTTTTCCTTTATTTACTTTATTACATGGAATTATCACCAGGGCTATTACAAAACCCTTCCCCTTGGGGAACACCATCCTCGGTGTTAAACCATACCAAGACCTCAGCAAAACTGTTGAAAAACAAACATACCCATGGAGATTTATAACTTATGTCATTGCAGTATTTACAATGAATTACCTACTCAAAAGTAAACATCATGACAACATGACTAGATAACAACCATACTACATAGTGGAGCTTTATAACACAACCCATTATGGTATTTACAATAACCACATATACACATAAGAAAATTTTCTAAACCAACAAATAAGAGGATACGACACCTGTATCAATAAAAAAGGGAATCCATAGGATCACACCTCCACGCTCAAAGTAGTACAGTGATTTGCCTCCTTCCAAGGAAGTCCAAAATCCATTGCCATAGTCAAAATCGCATCTAATGTCCAACACTACAATCCTATGCCAGTTGTCCTCTCAGCAAATAGTTACCGTCTCATTGTTCCACGGTGCACTCCCAATGTGCATCTGATCCCATATGGAAATTCTAATTACAAAAACCAATATATTTTAAATCTTCCCTTCTTTGCTACATAGTCCCTCAGGAAATCTGGTCACCCCCTTTCGTGTAGCCACTCACCTTCCAAGTTCCCAAATATCCCCTATCGCGGGAAATCCATCCATTGAAAAGGCTTCCTTGCATCGGAAGATCAAACAACCAAGGCATATACCTACCTCAAACCATCATACAAGTCATAGCATGCTCAATGGCCCTACTCCTAAAGTGCTTTACCAACATATTGATTCATGTTCTAATTCATTTTCACTGCTTCTATTGATTCTTGCAGTCGATTTCAACCACCCAACCGAGGAATTTCCCATGCTTTCATGTACCAAGCACATAACTTCCATTAGATTTAAAAATAAATTGAAATAACTTCAAATCATACCTCATTGGTAGCTCATCAATATGGTACACTTGCAATTCTGTTCGCTTCTTGTCACAACAAGTGAAACTAACTGTTTGATCAAAACATCGTGTATAAGCATATCACATATGGTAGCTCAAACATAATCATCTTAGATCAACATCATTGTTATAGACATTTTTGGGCACTTCAACCCCAATCATAAATGTCCATAAACTGAGGGCTCCTAAGTCCCTAAAAGTGTTGCTTCACTACCTAAAGGAACAAGGTCAACTGATTACATCATCTCCCAGAAGTTCTCCACTGAAAACTGCTCATAAATGGTCAAAACTGGACCATACTGAAAGCTCAATGCAGAGGATGTGATGCATATCACCTTCCCAGTGTACAAGGTGTGATGCATATTGATTTTCTCCTCTGTAGGGTGCGATGGTTGGGAATGGACAAAAATGCGAGGTGGAAGATCATGGAATCTTCCAGAAGCTTCCCCTCTGACACTTGCCTCTCTATTTTCGACCAGGGATGAGTAAGAGATCATCATTCTCCAAGTGGATGCAAGAACTATCAGAGAGAGGACACTAATCAAGATCCCAGAAGATGACTCACCTCTCTGTAATCATCTATATATGGATCCCTCATCACAGAGATCCAGAGGCTGGAATTTTGTATCTTATAG
>APFE030252073.1:0-14560 GCA_000404065.3 Pinus taeda
TATTTCAGAGCTTTTAAATTTTGGAAGTTTTATATCAAAAGGGAGGGTGTCACGCCCCCAATTAGTTTTCACGAATTGGTCTACTTGCGGCACCGACCAAATGCCTAAACATTTTATTTTCTAAGTCATTTCCTGGACTACGCCTAACACATTCATCTTTCAATATTTTCATTATATTAGTTTGCAGAATAAACATAAATCTTCCTCAACATAAAGAATGCAAGAGACACTTCACAAGTATATAATATCAATAATAGTATTGTATTTCTATTTTATACAAGAGTAAAACTCAATCGAGTTCATAAGTTACAACACATAGGCAAATATCATGCAGCTCGGTCGGTCGGCTTGCACAACTCGACTGTTGCACCGTTCAACCCTGCCCCAGTCTACCCAAACTTCTACATGTTACTGCAACTTGCTGTTACCACTGCGCTGAGTTGTATCTGCCTGTCGCATGAACTATCCGCCTACCTGAGCTGTGGTCATGTTGGCTCGCCCAACCACGATTTGCGCCCGCTACCCGTTTTGCAACCCAGTCTCTATACCCGTGGGCAGACTTGCCCCTCTGCAACCCGACTGTCCTCGGCCTGCAGTAACCTGAACTCTATTTTCGCTAAGTCTTCTCGCCTGTCACCGCGGGCGCATCCTGCCTTCAAGATTGCTCATCTCTACCCAATGTGTGGGACTTGCTTGCTTGTTGGATTTTCGATGATGCCTTCTCCACTTCACCACCTTGCTAATATATACGCTTTCCAACGGTGGAGATGGGTCATGGCATTATCCAACCGACCCTCCATTTTGACACTTAGCCAATTTTAGCATGTCGGCCCAAGGGTGGGGGCGCCCCGGCTCGTCGCTCCCCTATAAGGCGAGTTAACATGCGCTCTCCAACACAGCCAAATTTTGACTCTCGTGTAGGCGTGCCCCTCAACTTGTTGGTTGACCTGGCTAGTCGGTTGGGCGCGCTCGTCGTGACTCGTTGGTTATGTGTGACTGCCCAACTCGTCCACCAACGCGCCTCAACAACTCGTCCTCAACTCGTCGGTTAAGCACACCCATCGTGTGCGCCAGACTTGCCCAAGTGCGATGATGACTCGGGGGCGTGACATCCTCTCCCACCAAAAGTCATTGTCGTCCTCGGCAATCCAACTACTCTTCTCAACTTCTCGCCGTACTCTGCAATCTCCTTCCTCCATCTCCATAGTGAATCCTCCGTCTCCCAACTACTCTCCTTCAGTGCATCCTTCCATTTAATGAAGAATTCCCATCGCATGTTACTCCCAAGGCCCATCGTTCGAAGATCCATGATCTTCTCCAAAACAAGGTTCAGTCTGTCAACAATCATGGTTAGTCCCCTCGGTGGTTCTGTCTTGTCTAGATGGTGTGCATCAAGTCGACACATCTTCAATTGACTCATATGGAAAACAATATGTTTCGAACACATGTGGTTCAGAAGCTCTAACTCATATGCAACTTCTCTGACTCGCTTCTTCACCCGGAATGGCCCCTCATACTTCCTTGTCAAAGATCTCGCAGTCCCTTTCGGTGGCTGAAACTGATCTCCAGTAATCCTGAGAAAAACCATATCCCCAACACTGAAGTGTGTGTCCCTTCTATCCTTATCTGCCATTTCTTCATCCTCCTTGCAGCTTCATGTAAGTGCACCCGTGCTAACTCCAAGGTCTCCTCCCATGTTGTCATAAATATCTTCGCATGTGGACTGCTCAAGAAACCTCTCAATAATACGGCACGAGGGGAAACTGGCATATGTCCATTCACCAACTCAAATGGACTATACCCGGCTACATAAATCTTTTGCATGTTGTAGCTAAACTGACCTACATCGAAGAGTCCAGGCCAATTCTTCTGATCAACCATCACATAGTGTCTCAAGTAGTCCTCTAGCACTGCGTTATTCGCTCAGTTTGCCCATTTGTCTGTGGATGGTAACTTGAACTCATCAAAAACTCTGTCCGACTAACTTGAATAAAGTGGTCCAACGTCTTCCTGTAAATCGTGGATCTCGGTCCTATACAATACTCAATGGCATTCCACAATACTTCATAATGTTCTTGAAGAACAACTCAATAGTCTTCTCGGCTCCACAAGCTATCTTCGTTGGAATGAATGTGACATACTTAGAAAAATGATCTACCACGACCATAATTCCATTATACCCTTGAACTTGTGGTAACTGAGTAATGAAGTCCATAGAAACACTCATCCATGGTCTCTCCAGAATCGACAAAGTCTGCAAAAATCCTCCCTGTCTCTGGTTATTCGATTTGTCCTGCTGACAAATAATGCATGTATGTACATACTCCTCTACATCCTCCCGCATATTCTCCCAAAAGAATCCTCTCTCCAACAATGCCAAAGAACGACGCTGCCCTGGGTGGCCAACCCATGGAGAATCGTGGCAGTCCTTCAAAAGGTGTCTCCTAATCCCTGATGACTTCGGAATGTAAATTCGTTCCCAAAGAACAAGAGTCCATCTCGTAGTAAGAACCTCCGCATCTTCCCCTCCTTCACCTGCTTCACAATACTCTACGCTTGAGTATCAGTCTCAATGCTTGCTCGAAGCTTATTCTGCATCTCATCGATCATCTGTACCCAACTCCTACTTCGTGCTGCCTGATTTTCTTCCTCCTCAAGTGCGGCTAACTATCCCTTCTTGTTGAGGGCATCTGCAACTGCATTGAGTCTACCTGGTATGTACTCAATAGTCATGTCAAACTTTGCCAAGAAGTCTTTCCAACGAGCTTGCTTCGTTGAAAACTTCAGTTGTGATGCAAAATAACTCGCTGCAATGTTGTCAGTCTTGACAACAAAAGACTTCTCAATCAAGTAATGCCTCCATACCTGTAAATAGTGGATGATCATAGTCATCTCCTTGTCATGAACCGGATACCTCTGTTCCCTGTCCTGCAACTTCCAACTCTCATACGCCACCGGATGCCCATCCTCCATAAGAACTCCTCCTATCGAAAAATTTGAAGCATCTCTGTGTACCTAAAACGGTCTCTCAAAGTTAGGTAACTTCAGTATCAGTGATGTAACCATCATAGGGGATTCACTAAGTGAACCTCTGACATATCATGTGCGTTCGTGACATATTAAATAATACCCTTAATTTGACTACATATTGGAAAAACCCTATAAAAATCACATTATTTAACCCCCTACCAATATGAACACAATACAAATTCCCAATTTAGAAAACCCTTACTTTCACTAGATATTGTAGGTATCCATTTGTTCATTAACATTTTTTATACCCCTTTATATTTTTTCATTAACTTTGAGCTCCATTTTTTATATTCTCCAATATAAAAATCCTTTACCCCCTATATATCCCCCAATATGAGCCCATGAGGTATGATATTGCTCCCCCAGTGAAGCCCCCATGGTAACCATCCTCTTCTTCAAATCTCGAAACATTGTACGACACTTCTCCGTCCAATTCCATCACTTGTCCTTATTCAAAAGGTCTATCAGTGATGATGTCACTTTGGAGTATCCCTCTACAAACTTCTACTGGTAGTTGGTCATACCCAAAAACACCTTCATATCATGGACATTCTTCGGTTCGGCCCAATCCTCTATCACTTTTACTCTACTTGGCTCCATCTGTATGTGCCCTTGGCCTACAATGTGTCCAAGGAACAAAATCTCGGTCTCAGAAAACACACACTTCGACTTCTTCAAGTACAACTGATTCTTCTTCAGTGCCTCAAACACCAAAGCCAAGTGTTTCTTATGATCCTCCATGTTATCACTATATATCACGATATCGTCTAAGTATACTACTATGAACAAATCCAAATATGGACGGAGTACATCACTCATAAAAGTGCAAAATGTAGCAAGAGCATTGCACAACCCGAATGGCATAACAAGGAACTCAAAACTTCCATACCTTATCACAATCGCAGTCTTCCTCTTGTCTCCTTCCACTATCTACACTTGATAATAACCATGCCTAAAGTCTAGCTTGGAAAACACTCGGGCCTTCGCAAGCTTGTCGAAGCAATTTGCAGCTAATGGCAAAGGATACATGTTATTTATCATTTGCTTGTTGAGAGCACGATAATCACAACACATCCATAGTTCATTTGTATCCTTCTTCTGTTGGAATAATATTGGAGCTCCATATGGGGACCTTGAAGGTCTTATGAAACTTGCATTAGTCAAGTCCTTCAACTCTCGTTTCAACTCGTCCAAATCCGGTCCTGACAATTGATAAGGAGCTTTTGCCAGAGGTTTTTTCCCTAGCTCTAGCTCAATGCTATGGTCCACTGCACGTCTTGGTGGAAGTGTTTTTAGTAGCTCATCGGGCATAAAATATGCATATTTGGCCAATACATCAGAAATCTCAGCTGGAATAGGTGTCCCCACTCCATCATCACTATCAACCTCCCCGATGACCGTCACATATGTTTCCACATCTGACTCCCGCATAGATTTCTCCAAGCTTAGTGCAGAAACATGTTGCACCTTAAATTCCTTCCTTTGCTTATGAGTGGGCAAAGTCCAAGTTTGTGAGCCTCCAATCAACATAATCTCATCGGAAAAGGGGACAATAATTGCCTTATTTTCCTTTAGAAAATCTCGCTCCAATATCATGTCAAAGTTGTTCATCTCCATCACCGTGAAGTCCAATTGACCCTGCCAGTCTCCAATTCGAATTGGAACTTCATTTACCAACCCTGACACTTTAGCCTTCGAGTTCACTGCCTTGACTTCCACATTAGATGGAATAATTTGCAACCTAAATTCTCTTTCCAAATGTGTAGTCATGAAGTTATGTGTGGCACTTGTGTCCACTAATGCTTGGATAGTTTTTCCATGAACTTCCAATTCTAGAAACCCCAAACTATGAATCCAACATTTCCTTTCCAAAACTTCATACTGCATACATACCTGGTCTCTACATCTCACTGTTTTTCCCTTGATACCATCTGTCACGCCCCCACTTCTTTTTTCACGAATTGGTCTACGCGCTACACCGGCCAAATGCCTAAACATTTTATTTTCTAAGTCATTTCCCAGATTACGCCTAACACATTCATCTTTCGATATTTTCATTATATTAGTTTGCGGAATAAACATAAATCTTCATCAACATAAAGAATGCAAGAGACACTTCACAAGTATATAATATAAACAATAATATTGTACTTCTGTTTTATACAATTCTTAGGGGTAAAATTCAACGGAGTTCATAAGTTACAACACATAGACAAATATGGTGCAGCTCGGCTGGTTGGTCTGCACGACCCGACTGCTGCGCTGTTCATCCCCACCCTAGTCTACCCAAACTTCTACACGCTACCGCTACCTACTATTACCACTGTGCTGAGTTTTGTCTGTCCGTCACATGAACTGTCCGCCTACGCGAGTCGCGGTCGTGTTGGCTCACCCAACCATGACCTGCGCCTGCTACTCGTTTGACCCTTCCACCCGCAACCCGTTCTACAAACCGGTCGCTATATCTGTGGGTAGATCCAACCCTCTGCAACCCGACTGTCCTCGGCTTGCAGTAACCTGAACTCTGTTTTCGCTAAGTCTTCTCACCCGTCATTGCGGGCTCATCCCTCCTTCAAGCTCAGTCGTCTCTACCCAATGTGTGGGACTTTCTTGCTTGTTGGATTTTCGATGATGCCTTCTCCACTTCACCGCCTTGCTAATATATACGCTTGCCAACCATTGAGATGGGTCATGAAACTTAGCCAATTTTAGCATGTCGGCCCAAGGGTGGGGGCGCCCCAGCTCATCGCTCCCCTATAAGGCGAGTTAACATGTGCTCTCCAACACTTAGCCAAATTTTGACTCTCATGTAGGCACGACCCTCAACTCGTTGGATGACTCGACCCATCGGTTGGGCGCGACTCGTCGGTTATGTGTGACCGCCCAACTCGTCCAGCAACGCGCCTGACGACTCGTCCTCAACTCGTCGGTTAAATGCGCCCATCGTGCGCGCTCAGCTTGCCCAAGTGTGATGATGACTCGGGGGCATGACAGAGGAGGTGAGATGAAGTGGGGCCCACTTGGAGTGGAATTAAAAATTCTACAAAATGAACTACAACCACTTTGCAATTTTGAGATTTCGGGTATGGTAATTAATTTTAAAATTAGGAAATGGAATAAATTACTACACATTATTTTAACTGTTCTACAACTTGGCTGGGTGATTTTATAAGACCGTTAGTGAAAAATGAAAAAAATAGTCAAAATTGACTAGGAATCAATATTTACAATGAATTACTAATTTATTTACAAAAATTAAAATAATATACATTTTTGTACACTTTTAAACCCATGCGGTAAAAAAAATCATACTTCAGATGAGCACAATTTGCAATCCGTGTAACAAAATGAGACGAAACAAGTACCGATGGAAAAATAGCGAAAATTCGAACTTAATGAAGCAATCAAAAGATAAATCTGACAAAAAATGAAAACATGGCAAAATTGTAGGACACTTAACCAAAAAAATATTAAAAGGTGATTTAGTAAAAAATTAATGGAAAGGATTCCATTATTTGAAGTAAATAAGTCAAAAGTGGGGGGCATTGGGTATTACCTACAAAATTGGCGACACACTGGAAAGAACCAGTTATCTCTGGTTAAAGATAATGAACTTTAATTTACCCAAAGGTTAAGAATAATGGAGTCCTTTGAATCATCAAACAATAAAATATTTCCATGGGTCCCACATAAATAGATTAAGCAATATGAGTTTGAAAATATAAGTACTCAAAGCAGACTTGAGTAAAAGTCATTAATCCAAATTTTGGGAAAAAAAATATTTTAAAATTACCTCGTATGAGAAATAGAAGAAGGTACAAACAAGAGTTTTTTTTATAAATCACACATCCATTGTTATGAATGGTCTTTGACATCGCTTCGCTATCAGTGAGCCTGAACAGTACCTCGACGAAGTTGTCTTTTATGCCATACAAGCCTAGCCCCGCTGCTAGCGAACGTTCATAGCCCCGTTGGGTTTACTTGTATTTCCCATGCTTTTAGTTTATGATGTACCTGAGTGAAAGAGGTGGGATGGTAATAGAGACTTATGTTGATGTATATAATATTTTCATAATGTCGACTCCAAAAATCTTTTTCTGTGATTATCAATCAGAGGATTTTATAAAGTGGAGGGGTGGGAGGGATCCATTGAGTTAAACTCAGGTCAGTTCTTTCCTTGAAAGGGTAAACCCTAACACTTAGAAAGGATGCGTGTTCCTCCATGAAAAAGATTTAAAGCAAGAGGGTTTTATGGTTCCATAATGATATACCTTTAATGATAAATGAAATTCACTGAAATAAACATAGTAAAGATTTCCTATGTATGCCGACCATTGTTGGGTGAGGAAAAGGCCTTCCACATAAATCTTAGTGGTCTGACGAAAATCAAACCATAACCGAAAAAGGAAAAAGGAAAAGAACTCCAAACTGAAGTAAAAAGAAATAAACAAACTCTAATTAATGTAAAAATGACGAAAGTAAAAGCTAAAAGAAAAATCAAAATTTAGAGAACTAACTCCAACAAGATTAACTATATAAATGTCTCAACAAGAGAGTAAAAGAAGATAAGCATGTGAATGTTCTTTCTTATGTTTGGAATCTATTAAATTTCATCATGAGGAGTTATAAGCGATTAGTCTTATGAAATTAAAGGGTAAATAACAGTGATGATCAATAATAAGCTAAATGAGAAGCTTCTGCCTGCTGCAAATTTTCTCATTTCAAAGCAAAAACCTGCCTAAAAGCATCTTAAGCATTTTCTGAAATGTAATGCTTAAAGAAACAAATTAAAGGTTCTCAAAACTCCCTAGTTTAGCTGATCATTATTGCTTCTCCCAAAAACTTGAAAGCAAACTAGACAAAGGAGAATGAGTTCCAAATCTGATCTGGTAGACGCGTGAAAAGTTTTATGAAGAGCTGCAAAACAAAGTTTTATATCAACAAAAACTAAAAACAAAACTAAAACCAAAAGTAAAGAAACGGAAATGAATGAAAAGTGGGCGTATGAAACTTAACATTGGAGAATTTCATTTAATCTTACCCGCGAGATATCATCTTCTCCAATAAAAGCTAACTTCTTCCTTTAATTAGAATTAAAAGTATGAAGGAGTTGAATTCTTTTGAAATTTCATTAACCCAAAATCATTATTTATTAAATCTAAACTAAAGCAAGTACCAACTAAAAGAAAACAATGTTTCATGTCCAAGGAATTTGAGGCAAACCAAATCCACCAGAAATGAGAATGAAGATATGCTTCTTTATGAATTGCAGCGAGGATTGTTCTCATAATATTACAAGTTTCATATCTACTCCATGATTTTCATAAATTGTTCAAAATCAAGACCAAGTCCAAAAATGTAATACATATGTGTGGATGGAGAGGCCTTGAAATTTTGTATGCTAAATATAGAGTGATATATCAAAACTCAAATATAAGAGAAATAATAAATGATTTAACCATGTTCTGTTACCTTTACCTGTTCCAAATTCCTTTTTTATTGCCACGTTAACATAGTGATTGCTCAAGAGTGCCTTGAAATGCAAATGAAGATGATTATTAAAAGATGATTGAGATAAAAATGTTCATCCAAATATGAGACAAAGGAAAAAATATAAACGAACCACAGGTGATGAAATTTCTGATTAGCGAAGTAGATTTTCGAGAAGAGTAAAACAGGCCCATGTGCACATACTATGAAGAATGTATATCACTAAAGTCACAAAGTCATCCTGATGAATACATACTTGGATTTGATGAAATTATGATTGAAACACTTCCAAGCTTTCGACCACCATGATAACATGAAAGTGGCATGTATATAAAGATAATCAAACAAGACTTCATGTTAGCACAATGAAAGATCAGAGACCTACGAAGATACTTAAACTGATATTCTGAAGCTACAAGTTTATGAGAGAATCAAAGTGAAAGGTAAGAGCTCAAGTTTTCCAAAAATCTTAATGGGCAAAACTTCGATAAATAAAGACTTTGCTTCATAATGTTTCTGGTGACATTTGTTTTTTGGAAGTTTAATCAAATTTCAACTTCGATACAAGATGTCCTGATATTTAAAATATTAAAGGGAAGCAAGATCTTGGAACAAAAGTTTTTGTGTAATTTTTACAAACAAAACTTACTATATTGATCATACCTGATAACGAATGCTTGTTAAATGTATAATGTGGGAACACTGCCTTTCTAGTATATCAAACATTCACGCATCGAAGGTAAAAGTTTTGTAAGAGTTTATAAAGTAGTTTCGATGACTTTCATTCCGATAATGAGATAATTTGACTTTTGTAAAAATAATTGAAAGAGCACTTACATTTACCTGTAAAGTAAGCTTCTAAGAAAAGGAGTATGAGATTTAACAAATATGAGAATAAATCAGGTGTTAAAGTTCTCGAAAACATTTTTGAAGCCAAAATCAACTTACAAAACTCCGAGACCACAAAATTCCAGTGAAGACAATGAAATATGGGCCATTTCCTTTACTAAGTATAATTGACATGATAGTGAAGGAAAATGAAATGTGTATCTCAGAGAGGTAAATCTAAGAGTTTGTTTTAAATTCTTCCAATATAATACAAATCCAAGAGTCCAATAAGCCAACAATTCTAAAATTCAAAGGAAAGATCTCGAAAAAATGAAAAGCAGAGGACCGAGATTCCAAAATTCACCAATTAGAGACTCTGAGTCCCTTCGGAAGAAAGGAATATCACTAAAGGGAAAAAAATATGAATGAGTGCGATTCAATGGTTCAACTCAACTTGGCCATTGTAAGTTTTGGAATAGGCATAAATAAAATCATGGATAAGATCATTTGCTGCAATCGTTTTGCGTAAATTTTCTCCGTTTGTAGCAAATCTGAGCAATAAAGAGTGTAAGCATTTTATTTCAGCTACATCGATGAGAGGAAGAATATGATTATTGACTCACATTTCTAAGTGAAAAACATGAATTCATGTGGGTCTGCACACATGAGCATATCATAAGAAAAATATTGGAGATTTATTATGGTTGGATCTTTGAAATATGCGATATTCTTACCTTCCGATAAGTTTTTATTTAAAACGTAATGTCTAAAAATATAAGCAGGAAGGGATATCAGAGGTCTTGTATCGAAGATTTGATATTAGGGGTTGAAAAAAGTGACAACCGATAGGAAGTTTTGATATGGATAGGAGGGGTTTATCGGAGAATAAGAGGATTGGGAATATCATAGATTGGAGTATCAGAGATGTCATATATCAGAGGATGGCTGAAAAGAGATATCAGAGGATCAGGATATCAAAGTATTTTGAGTGATGCTCATATGAAAAGTTCCGATATTCAGAAGCTCCGATAATACTACGTGACAATCTTGTGGGGTCAAGCCTTTTATTATTATATTCGCAATGAATTGCTTAGCTCAACTTTGCCTTAAAAAAAACCCCTTTAATAATTATATTAACAATTAGAAATATTTGATAAGAGAACGATTTCATCAGAACTTTCTTATGAGGAGAGTTACAATATTATGATGATCCACTATGAATCTTCCAATAATGCATTAAAGGCCTATTGGGGTTTTAATGAATATAAGCAAAATTAAAGAATCCTCAAATTATGATGAAACAACAAATACTTCCTTGATCATGTTGTAGATTAGAAAGGGTTGGCTGCTTGCTTATCTCAAGTCTTTAAAATCAAGCAAATGAAGACCTGCAAAAGAAACAAAACAGAAATAAGAAATAAATTATGAAAAAGACAAATTAACAATAGATGAAGATGAACCTATAAAATACATACGTGGAAGAATATTGATTGTAAATTTACCTCATCAATCTTCAAATTCTCCCATGTATATCTCAAAATTCACATATGTTCAACATCATCTACTTGTTTAATCTAAAATGTCAAGAAATGACCTTTCAGATTGCATCCACCTCAAATTTACATCGGAGGACAAGAGTGGTGAATATAAGCCTTTGATAAATACTCGTGAATCAAAGATTGCCGAGCCATAACAATTTCTTGGAATTTTTTCGTACATGATTTTACCACGAAAAACATTTTTTAACAATGTGATGAATTTATGCAAATGCAATGCAATCAAGTGCATCACAAGTGTATATAATCTAACTATATAAGAACATTGATATGTTCTAAGCCACTTTTCCAAAAAATGAAAGGGGATGCCGATAAAAACTCGGATTCATTACTTGCTGATTAAAAATATGAAATAATAAAATAAATGAAAATAGAAAAGGAATCTAATATAAATTAATCTATTGCTATTGCTACTTGAATGGAAGGAAACATGACTAGTTATAGTTACTTTCAATGTAACCACTCTCTCATTTTAATTCCCGTATGTATGTACAAGTCAAACATCAGTAACAAAAATATAAATATAATTAAACTAAGAGAACTAAATTTGAATGTAGAATGTACATTTATTGCTAACATACTTACATAAAGCAACTTATTTACAATTACCTTCTCTTGAAATGTTCCTTCCAGTTGAATTTCAATTGGATCATCGAAATTTGGATGGATTTCCATTAATGATTAGAAGATGTTTAAAGGAGAAGATAACACACCAAATTGTGGAAATGAATTTTGAGATACAATGGCCTGCAAAAATTTGTCAGTCTTATGTGCATATGTTAATATATTAATAATCTTATGGGAAGGAAAACTTTCCAAATGTCTTTCAAATGGGTCAATGGAGTATAGATGGAAGTTTGTTTGATTCAACGAAAGATCATTAATAGAATTATATAGGTGGTCATATTGTGAAAATACACTCTTTTGTTGGCACTGCTTTTGAGAAGAAAGAAGCAAGTAATAAGAGATTAACATCAATTAAACTTGGAAGAGTAATAGCTCATGATATTCATGATTGTGATTTGAAAATTCATTTTTCCCATTCAGGCAATGCATTAATTGAGTTTTCAATACTAAATTGCTCAATATGCCAACATAAGATATCTAAACACTGAAAAATGAAAACATAAAACAAATATGAAACTAAACAAAATAAGTGAAGGAACAATAACAAAATCAAATCGTAGTTTACACTAGTATTACAATTATTGTTACAACACAATTGGGACTAACTTGAAGCAATTTCCTCTTCACAAGAATTGGCCAGAATAATGGAATTCGAATGATTGCCAATACCAACTTGTGAATTTAAGAGAGGGTCAAGACTATGAATATGAGTGAGAATTTGATCATCATAAAAATCATAAATTGGAATGGGTTCTTGAATGCTAAAATCATGAATATGATTAATTGTTTGAAAATCAGAACTAGTTGGAAAAATTTCTAAGTTAGAGTGTTATTCATTTTCACATGTTATTTGACTTTGATCATGAGGGTTTAATTGAAAAAAGAAAAATCAACATCTTTAATGTCAGAGTAATCATCATAAATAACTTCACAACATCCTCTAGGATTCTCTTCATTCACATCCGAAGTATCAAGACAAGAAGGAATATGAGGCACATGTTCGTTAATGCCAGAAGAATGATCAATAATTGTCTATCTATCTTGATAAAAACTAATAGGAAAGTTATTTAAATCAACCTCTTTGTTTTGTGGAATAACATTAATGTAAAGAGGGGATAAATTGCTATCAGCGAAAATATAAGGATAGAGGGAAAAATGAGGGCTTGAAGAAATGAATATGAAACTATATCTATTTGTAAATTCTTATGCATTTTCTTCATTGCAAATTTCAGATTTATGATCATTCATTTATTTATTAATGCTTTCTTGAAGAATATTGCTTGGCTGCCCTGAATTTGTCTTTTGATAAACATGACCAAATTCAGAAATTTGTACAACAGATCACATATTGTTGGAAACTTCAATTTCTGCTTGGACTTGTTGATTTATAATCTGTTTTTTCTGAATTTAATTCATAGTGATTTTCAAATTTCGTGGTAGATGGTCCTTCAAGATTATTGTTGTTATATTCTTACAACTGATTATCAAATTCTTGTAAGTTTGATGAGAATAATTCATTAGCATGATTATCATTAATACTGAAAGAGGCTTGTACTAAATTTAAGAATTTATCATACATGGATGAGGCCACTTCATCATGATTAATATGCACCTCTATATCAAATTTTTTGATAATATTACTAGAAGTTAAAGGAGAGTCATCAAAGCTTGCAATTGTTTCATATGGATTTGAAATGGGAGGAAGAGAACAAATATATTCAAACCAATCTATCAATTCAATTCTTGAAGGTTTATCTTTAGCTTTGAATATCAACAAAATTAATTGAAATATAACGGTAAAATTTAAAAGAGACTCATTTTCAAACCTTTGTAAATATTTGAATTCATCACATACCTGTTCATAATCATATCCGTCAAATTTATAAAGGAATTTTGTGATGAGTTGGTCCCAATTGTGAATAGAGACAATTGAAAGAGATTGACACCAGTTTCTGGTTTTTCTTGAGAATGTAAGAGTAAAAATCCTGCATAGAATACCTTCATCAATATTATGAAAAGTAGAGTTTGAAAAAATTTAAATAAATCGTAAAGCATGATCAAATGTAGAAACATTGCTCTTAACGTTAAACTTTACCTTTGATAAGTGTCTTACTATTTATGGTGGAGTATTGGCAGATGCACGTCTAGAGACACAACTCTAAATGGGAAGTGTGAGAGCAACCATTGTGATTAAAATAAAACTTTAAAATACAAAAACTCCAATAGACAACAGGTAACCCTGGTCCTCATTCTAGCGCCAAAAATGCCAAAGGCTCGAAAATCTCTGCCTACAACATTATAAGGGAGGCCACCAAGTTGGGAACTTAGAGAAACTCTTTTTCCGTTGAAATGGTGGTTCCGACTGGTTAAACTAGGTCCAATTACCTTCTCTCTATCTCCACTAGCTTAAAGTATGACTTTCACTTACCAATAGAGAAGAGACATCAAACCAACCTTCTTGCTAATCAGGTAAGAAAGTGGATCATTACTGCTTCTCCTAAAAACTTGAAAGCAAACTAGACAAAGGAGAATGAGTTCTAAATTTGATCTAGTAGAGGCATGAAAAGTTTTATGAAGAGTTGCAAAACAAAGTTCTATATAAGCAAAAACTAAAAACAAAACTGAAACTAAAAGTAAAGAAAAGAAAATGAATGAAAAGTGCGCGTATGAAACTTACGATTGGAGAATTTCGTTTAACCTTACTTGAGAGATATCATCTTCTCCAATAAAATCTTACTTCTTCCTTTAATTAGAATTAAAAGTATGAAGGAATTGAATTCTTTTGAAATTTCATTAACCCAAAATAATTATTTATTAAATCTAAATTAAAGTAAGTAGTCAACTAAAAGAAAACAATGTTTCATGTCCAAGGAATTTGAAGTAAACCAAATTTATCAGAAATGAGAATGAAGATATGCTTCTTTATGAATTGCAATGAGGATTGTTCTCATAATATTAAAAGTTTCATATCTACTCCATGATTTTCATAAATTGTCCAGAATCAAGACCAAATCCAAAAATGTAAT
>APFE030252080.1:0-10136 GCA_000404065.3 Pinus taeda
TCCTCATAAAGTGCTTTAAATTCTTGCATAAAAATTGTCCAATTGACAATTGATTTATGAGAACAAAGCCATTGCCATAAAAAGTGATTGAGTTCTAAATATAAATATGAAATGTGTACCTTTTCTATATGGGGTACATCATGTAGATCAAAGAATTTCTCCATCTATAGTATCCATGTTGCTAGATTGTTGTCATAAAAATTCCTCATATAGATATGTGGAACATAGTTGATCTTCAACCCCAAGTTCAAGTCTCTAAAATCATGATTCAAATTCCTTTTCTTCCGATAATGAGTTTCATGGACTACCTTGTCACTATTAGGAAGGATTTCCTGCAAAAACTTTGTCAAACCATCTTTCAAACCTTATATGTCTACTTTTAAGCCTTCCATGTCCCCTTTTAAATGATCCATGTCCCCTTTTATTTTTTCTTCTAAATCTTCCATATTAACATTCATAATTCCCAATTCAATTTCTTGGTTTCTCTTTCGTCGAGAATGATCTTTTTTTCTCCAACAATTTTTGACTATTTCGTGTTCATTTCGGTTCTCTTCTTCTACTGCATCATAACCCGACAGAGTAATTTCCTATCTATGTGCTCTAACCAGGTTGTTACTATTTATTTTCTTTCATTTTCTATATTTTTTCCTGTGAAGGGAAATTTTGGACAACCAATTAATGATCATCGATATGCTTCTCCAGAATATGCATTTATCGATGTTACATAACTCAACTTAACCTATTGTGATTTTTTCTTTATCAAAAAAAGGTTTGCAAATTATTCAAATATGCACACCTTCTTTAGACATTGATTTTGAGCTTGTTGAATTGACACCGGCCACGAATCTTGTAAAACTATTGTATCTTTGTGATTTCAACTCTCAAAAATATAAAATTTTGTCATGTGGTAGGTATTTGTGTCTCATTTCCAACCCCACCAGTTAGATCAATATTGGTTTCATCAAGATAAATTTATTCCAATTTTCCCAAGATGATGTGATTATAGACTAGTTTAGTAGAGGAAACTTGTACGGCGATTACCACATGTCACAATTTTAATCTTCGACCTTGAAAATGATAAAAATATAACTAAATTTCATGCAATTTTAGTAGCATTTTATGAAATTCAAACCTGATGCATGAAGGGAAAGTTATGACGATTTTCCAGAGAAAACCTATTTGAGACAAAATTCTAGAACATGCAAAAATCCTAACTTCCATGGAACATATATCCAAAAGCTTAGCAATCCAATATCTAGATATTTTACACGATGTTCATCAAGACTTATGCTCCATGTGGTATAAATTTACTCTTATAATTCCTTGTAAAATAAATTTATAGTGAAGATTCCAAGATGACCTGTTTGAAAAAGAAAAACCCGAGGATCTAGAGCTCTCATACCAAAGTTTATGTAACCAAATCACAAAAAAAATATAGATCAATGACTTGAAAATAAGCCTCTTTGAGGGAAAAACCTCCTTTTACATCACATAAATAAACAATTCTTGGAAGATACAAATAAAAATACCTCCTTGGTATATATCGGAGTCTAAAGCGTCCTAATATAATCAGGCCCTACATAACAATAATAATGTAAGGGCACAATAATAATAATAGTGGGCTTTTATGGGGCAGAACAATAATGTGGGGCACAAAAATAACAATATGGGGGCTACATTAGTATTATAGGGACCTAATATAAGGCACAAAGAATGAGATTTGAGACTGCTAGGAAGTTGAGTATTTGGAGAAAAAGTCAAGAATGATCATGAGCAAGAGGCATGTGATAGAAGAATTAGTTGGTTCGATGTAAGAAATTTCCAAGATGGTAGATACATTGTGTGAATAGACATACAAGATAGGTGCAATGAGAAGAATCAATGGCATACTAGGAAATGAAAGTAGGTATTTGCATTGGTGTAGTAAATAGTTTTGCATTGGAACCTATTATTGACTAAAGACCTCAGATGAAATTTGTTGCATAGAATTAGAGGAGGAATAATAGTGGAGATTTGCATTGTTAGGTGTATAGAGAAGGAAGGGAAGTAGAAAGTGGTGTAGAGAATAGAGTGTTGGTGAAATTTTATTATAGAGACCTAGGGTTTTCCATAGGGTGCCAACAAAAGAGTTCGTCATAATATAACATAAAACTGACATATTCGATCCTCGATAAGGGAAGAAAGTATCAACCAAGGCATGCTAATACTTTAGAAGTTGTTGGGGGGTTTTAAAATAAAAGTGAATAGAATTAACATCTAAATATTCCATCATTCATCCACAACATAGAAAATGATTTCATAATTACGAACATTCAAAATTAAAGAAAAAATTTAAATGGCGACATTCAGATGCACAAAACAAGAAATTTTGACCTATAACAAATCTCTTTTTTATATTATATGAGAGTGAAATATCATATTAAAATCTCCAACATATACTTAGAAAGAGTATATATGCCATTACATTGGATATTAAAAGATAAATATAATTAAACAAAAAAATGGAAATTGCAAGTGAGACTAAATCTTGGCATCATTTTGGCCCTTTCACATCTATATACCTTTCTCACCTTTATCCTGTGGTTCCTTTATAACTTCAGACTTTCAATATAGTATAGCTTATCTCTTTAAATAACTTAATAGATTCAACTTTGATCCTTTTGAAATAATCAAATCCACCTCACGCTCGCTTATTTCACACTCGCTCGATACATTTCAAGGCTCCATCTATCTTTGTTGGTGATCACTTTTCCCTTTTTGCTACCTTATTCCGAAAAAAGTTATCCACTTGGAATGGCTTATTTTTGGATTCTACTTCCTTCATTTCTTCCATTAGTTACTAGAAAAAATTTACCAATTTAAAAAAGAAGGGCCCAACATACCCCGACCATACACTAAAATTAAAATAACTTCCAGCAGATGTTATAACAAAGGCTTTTAACATTATAAAATTGGAAAAAATTGTAAAAAAAAACCTCTGCTACAACATCTGTTTGGGGTAGCGGATGTTTTATCAGGGCTGATAATGAAACTTCGTCAAAACTAAAAATATATGGGTAGTCATAGGTTTTAGTAAATGTTTTCTTAGTGGTGCGCTTACTGAATAAATCACACTGGTCTACTACCAATATAAAAGAACATCTGCTATAAATTTAAATAAAATCACCAGAACTGGAGATAAAAGTTTGGTGCATTGGTGCATTAACTTTATAAAAGAATCAATGCTTTAATAATAAAAAAACAATGGCTCGTACGATCTATGATATCATGCACCAGGGCGTTGAATGAATAAAACTTCGATGCCTGAAAAGTATACTTCCTTGGTGCTTATGTCCTGTAAGAACACCCTAGTACCTGAAATGTATACTGCCCCAATACGTGAAAAGTATACCACCTCAGTGCTTATGTCTTCTAAAAAGAATCGAGGCATTGGTTTTATGAAATAACAATTGCTTTAATGATAACAATGCACCACGTCATATAATCTATGATACCATGCAACAGGGCATTAAATGCAAACAACACCAGTGCTTGAAAAGTATAATGCCCTAGTTCTTATGTGTTTCCAAAAGCCTTGGTGTTGTTCTTTTCACAAAAAGGCACTAGGACGGGAAAAAAAAATCTTGTTGTACCAATGATTTTATGTAATTTAACACACTAATGTGTTAATGGTAAGGATTCACCGTTGCGTTAATGGTGAATAACACTTGTTCATGAAATGTATATCTTCCTATTGCGTATTGATTTTACACACACACCATGATTTTGAATGTACGAATGCACCATGATACCAATTTTTACTATTATAGATATTGTTATTGAAAAAATCATATTCGAAGCTGTGGTGCACATTAATATAACTAGTCCCGGTAGCCATTTTCTCTTTCTTAGAAACATCAACCTATGACAATGCAATTATTGTGCTTTTCAAAATCCATTATTCATAGAAAAATTGAAATATATCTTATAAAA
Organism: Pinus taeda; assembly: GCA_000404065.3. NCBI lineage: Eukaryota > Viridiplantae > Streptophyta > Pinopsida > Pinales > Pinaceae > Pinus > Pinus taeda. The sequence goes on from APFE030252080.1 coordinate 3,973, forward strand.
TTATTCCTCTAAATTAAACTTTGATTAGTGCATTTGGATACAATGTTTGGATTAATTTCTTAGATTATCAAATTTCACATATCTTCATTATAATATTTAATCATCCATAAATTTAATGAGTAGTGTAACATTTCATAACAACTTTGGACAATGAAATAGAATAAATTAAAATGTATTTTATTATATATGAATAAGAGGCTCTTTTTCATATAAAATGGGATAGTTATTAGTGACCCCTTGAATTTAATTTTGGACATTGGGTCCATTGCATTAAACAAAATATCTAGTTTTCTCATATAAGTATTTCAAAAATATAATAGCCTACATTGATATCTGAATAGATCAGCATTCTTTGTTGTAACTAATGTCAGTTCTTGACCTACTTCTATGGCTTGGGTTATTTGAATGATTTTTTTTGTTGATTTTATCGATTGTTTTCGTTTTCTTCAAGTTCCATCTACAAATATAAAAACAAAGTGTAATGAGTGTATATACATTAGTGAGAATAATGAAAATTGAAATAATTAATAAACATCAACATAATTCGAAAATAATGTTACGATAGCAAGAACTGAGTCTTGAACTTATACACATTCCTTCAAAACAAAATCTCATGCCTTCATTCAACAACTCTTTTGTTGGTGCAGTTCCATAATTTGTTTCCTACAAGCTTTATACCACATAATCACCCCATAATAAATCATAGATTTTATTTATTTATTAATTATAAACTCAAAGAAGTAAAACAACATAGATACTTAGAAATTCCACAATTAATTTTTGATATGCCAACATATCCCCACAACCCATATTTAACCCAATGTCAATCAATTCTTTTGATGGCTCTTGTTTCTATGTTAGCACCTATTTGAATAAATTCAAGAAGTAGTACAAAATGACAGATTAGTGACTACACAACTAAAAAATTTAGTCACCACAATTATTTTAAGTGAATTACTACTAAATTTAAGAAATTTTAAGTGACCAATCTAAAAACGACTAACTTAAATGACTAATTTAGTCTAGGGATAAAATATACAACTAGATAATAAGTGACACAACTAAAAAAAACTAACCTAAATGACTAATTTAGTCCAGGAATAAAATATATGACTAGATAATAAGTGACAAAATTGAAAATGATTAAGATAAAAGACTATTATAGTCCAAGAATAAAAATATGACCAACTAACAAGTACAACAAGTATACGAATAAGGGATTTATGTTTGTCATTTATAATTGTGTCGCTCTAGAAATGGAAAATTGAAATTTTGATACGAAAGTGTTATATTTCACTAATTTTAAACATGCATATGGGTTTAGAGACCCTTAAATCCATATATAGTGTCAAAATTTAGAGACAAAGGGGTCTTTGAATCCATCTAGATTGTTAAAATTTAGAGACCCCTTTAAGGGGGTCTCTAAATCCATTTGCAACATTAAAATTTAGTAGATGGATTCAACGCCCCCCTTAAAGGGGTCTATGAATCCATCTATAGTGCTAAAATTATAACAATTTTATACAATATACAATATAAGTTTACAATATATAATAGTTTTATACACCCTTTGGAAGGAGGAAGAATAAGAGAGTTTGAAACTACTATAGAAGTGTTTTAAGGGTTAATAAGAATTTGCTCCTCACATCTTAGAGAGACTACACAATATTTGTTGTGGGGTTTTTGTGGTGTTGTTACATACCATGGTTGATTATTGCACTAAATTCATAGGGACATTGATTTTATTAATTTCAATTCAAAGTATGTTGATTTAAACTTGGTTAATTAAAATAAATCTAAATTAATCTAAAGCCAAATACATGCATTACAAAAATATTCACAAATTCTAATAATGCATTCACATTCTTAGAATGTGCACACATTATTATTAGAAAACCATACATACTAACAATTCTTGTTTCTATTTATGTATAATAACATTCAGTGGCTCCCATAACCAAGTTGAAATCTAAATATCCCTTAAAGAGCATCTATGTGGTTGTTTTAGGGTTACTTCATGTTTGAGGTACCTAGAGTGAGATGAGAACTACAATGTTTCACACAATTTGAGGTACCTAGCCTAGTTTTATTTAGGACATGGAAATTAAGTGCAACACATGGGATACAAGTGGTTGGTGGTCATGCTCAACTAGTAAGGTCACGTTGAAGATGCTTGGTTAGCATGTTTCTTCAGTGGTATTGGACACTCAAGTGCAATACAAATTATAGCCCCATGAAAAATGGTATTAAATCCATGTTTGAATGCAAAATTGTGGAATTGTTCTTCACTATCGACACCAATTTCATTGGAGAAGCTAACGGGGTTGTATTGATGAGGATGTTAATAATTCAAGTTGGGAATAATGTGAGGACATTCCTTGAAGTTCCACTGGAAACATTATCCTATATAATATGCTAAGAAAACATGAAAAAGGGTGCATGCCTACTTTATATGTTTCATAGCATGAGCGTCACACAATTATGATCCCTAAGACATGTAGGATGATGTACTAGTTTGGTGTGGCAAAGGAGGATGAAGGATGTGTAGCCTAACAAGGATGGATGATCAATGAAGTGTTGCAACACAAATTCACCATTAAAGGATAACACAATCTTGAAATGTGTTTGATAGTGTTTTAACCATGGTAAGGAAACATCATTGATGAGTATATTGAAGGTAAGTGGGAGCCTGTTTCCACTAGGTACATGACCTTTAGAGAATTACAATAAGTTGTTGCAGATTGAGACAACATAGTTTGACACTAGGTGGTTATTTATTGAAGAGTGTTGGCTTAAGGGAAGTAATGAAAGGTTGTTTATGTGTGGGTGGTGATGACACAACATCACCTTAAATGAAACAAGAACTACAATATTTCCTATAGTTCAAGGTGCTTAACTTGGGTTTTGTTAGGACAAGAGGTTAATGGACATCCACAACTAGTAATGTCGCGTCAATTCCATAAAACAACTAGGCTTCTTGAGTGGTATTAGATTCTTAACTAGATTGAAAAGTTTACACTTCTGACAAATGGTTTCAACACCATGTTTAAATGAAAAAATTACAAAGTGTATCTTCACCATCAATGCCTTTACATTAAATAAGACAATGTAGCCATGTTGATGAAGATGCCAACAACCAAAGTGGGGTGAGAATGCAAGGATCTTATTTGAGGTGCCATTAGAAATGGAAAAATGGATGGCATGTTGGATAAACATGACTAACGGTGGACAATAAGTTTATATTTTTGGTATACTTTGTGAGTGACTTAGGTTGTTTCATGAGACAATTAGGATGTTACTAGTTTGGTGTGGACTAGGAGATACCCTTAACAAGGGTTGATCATTGACAAAGCATTATAACACAAGCTTAGGGGAGGATGATGTAAATTTCCAATGTGTTGAATAATGTGTTAGCCATGGAAAGGCAACATCATTGATGAGTGAAATGTAAGTGGAATCTCGTTTCCATTAGGTACATGATCGTTGAGGACTACAAAGGGTTGGCTTTGATGGAGACAACACAATTCTATATACGGTGGTTAGCTTTTCAAGAGTGCTTGGCTTAAAGGAGGTGATAGAATGTTGCCTATGGTTGGGTGGTGATGATGTAGTATTACTTACCACTATTATCGAGTGGTGACAATGGTGGTGGTGGACATTTGAACATTTTTTATAGTTTAAAGTGCTTCCCTTGGGTTCAATTAAAACATGTTGGTTAAGCATAGATCGTTATGCTTAACTAGCAAAGTCTATCAATGCTATCCAATGACTAAAATTTTATAATTATATAACATGCTTAAATAATGACAATTTTTACAATTATATAGCAATGTTTTAAAATAAAATAAAAATGTTAACATTGTGACACCTCTCTCTTACTCTCTTCTTTGTTTCCATCTTCAATATTTTATTTAAATAATCATAACTTAATTTTATACCAACCTAGGTCCATTTAAATTACAAATCTAGTAGGAACTTAGAGGGTTCAAATGTATTTTCACTCTAAAAGAGATTTGCATCTCAAGATATTTGATCCATCTCAGTGTTTGGTAGATTTGAAGTTAAGATGGATGTAGGGTAGTTTCATTATTGGCTATAATTAATTTTAATTTTTATTAATTTTATTTTTATTTTTATTTGGTCAAAATGTTTAACAAAACATTACAACATCTCTATTATGCTAGGCTTTTATTTATATTTATATTTCATTTTTTTCATTTTTACCCATTAAAAATGTTTAACAAGGCATTAAACTTTTAGCTAACATGGCCACATCTCTACCATAAAGGTTATAAATCCTCTAACCACAATTAAAAGTGGAGGAGCCAAATATTTCGCAATAAATTAAAAACCTAAGAAATAAAAAAATAGATTAAAAAATTAAAAAATGAAAATAATAATAAAAGAATATTAAAATTGATCTTTTAATTGAAATTTGTCCCAATAAGTTAAAAACCTAAGAAATTAAAAAACTAATAAAAAAATTTCCCAATAAATTAAAAAACTCTTAAAATAATATCGAGAATGATATTTTCATTGAAATTGTGTGCCATTCGTTCTCTTCCATTAAAGAATTAGTAGATGTCTTACTTGTCTCAATATTATTGCTTACTTAGCCTTTGGAGAGACCACATTTCTTTTTAAGAAGAAAAAATAAAAGAGTAGTAGCATTATGTTATTCCTAGCTCTGGCTGATGTGGAACAAGGAACTCTTATTAAAAACCTACGTATAAAATTTATCCAATTTTTTCTAGAAATATATATCTATTGGTTGCAAAATTTTCCCATTGAGTTAGTCTTCCCCGAGGACCCAAAAGGCCAAAGGGATTTGGGAAGCAACAAACATGATCATAAACTTTATAGAGGACCAAAAATCAATGTCTACTTCACAATGTGAACCCTCACGCTATGCAACCCCTACAACTATTCCTAGAAGAAGTTTTTAATCATACATAAGAATGGCTCTTATATTCATCTATTTTTCCTGATTATTCACACTCAGCCAGTAGTTGGGATAAGAAATTGAAGGAATACATATTCCTTCAGAGTCACCCCTACTCTTCTGTTGCGTCCAGTATGCAATGGAATGTTATGCCATGTAGGAAGCTTCTGCCATGAAATATTGGTACTACAATCCGTCTAAAAATGACTAGAGGCTCTCACACCAGTATCACCCCAATCTCCCCATTTATCCTCATGATCTACAACAGCTTGAGGTTCTTGTATCGGATTTGGACACTGATAACTATGAAAACAAACCTTACCTTGAAAAAATCAAGAAACAATGAGGCTACAACATGTTGTAGTGGCTACAACTTGTTGTAGCGGCTACAACCATCCTCCAAAAATTTTCCTTAGCTTCGTTTTGGAGCCTCCGTTCCAACCTTCACAACAACATGTCTTGCTTCATCAAGTACACAAGCTTCAGTGATTTTCTTGCACAAATGCAGCCTATCAATCATAGCTTGATGCATTTGCCTCATAGACTGTTCACACAGACTTGGTCCAGCTACAGGCTCGGCAACTCCCATAAGAAATTGTGCAATTATGGAGGGCAACCAACCTTCCCTCTAGATATTGCGCAATCCTGAATGACAGCTTGCTGGGCTCCAGAATTGCGCAATTCTAGCAGTCAACACTCATAGTGAAAATTGCGCAAATTTCCCTAGCAGGGCTGCTCATCTGAAACTCTGTGCAAATCTGGGCAGCAGTCAGCTACTCTACCCAGAAATTATGGAAATCGCCTGGGTAGCCAACCTAGCTCCCAACCAGAAATGCACATTTTCTCCCAGAAGTTGAGCAGTCTCTTACATGTGTAGCTGAGTGATCCGGACTTAAACAGGAACGCAACAAATTATAGAGATAACCATAAATACAGATATGCAACAGAAATAATACTTCATTTCATTAATGTAATATACTGAAATATGCTTACAAACAGTAATGGAAATAAACCAGCTAGGGCGATGGTAGCTTATCTCTGAGAAGAGATGTGCTACATGCCTCTGAACTGACTTACAATGAGGCTCGAAGGCCTATTTATTGTTGAGAAACAATGAGAAAACCCTTAACATTCCAAAACCTAACCCTAGGAGATGAAACGCCAAACTGTGGGCCCCGTTTGGGGGTAAGTTGGTACATCAACTTCCCGGGGGTCGTAACTT
>APFE030252081.1:0-33843 GCA_000404065.3 Pinus taeda
GTCATTGTATTTCATGATGGGTAGCTGAGGTGGAGCATACGAGAAATTATTGTGCTACAAATTGAGTAAGTAGGTGGGACAACTCAACACTATGCATTGAGCCCCCATATTCACCACCTAAACGTTCAATCATACCTTCACTTAAGTCATGAAAAAAACTCAAGAAAACCACTTGTGTTCCCATTAACACTTTGCATGCAAGAAGTCATAAGAACCATCATGAATGTGCCAAGCGCTACAAGAAGCCACAGGTTGCAAAAGCTACTCGAAACTACTGATCACAAAAAGCTACAAGGATATAGTTTCACTGCCAAAATCACTCACGAAGTCCTCTGCATATGCCATAGTGGTTGATGCTCTAAAAATGACCCTTGAGATTCCTGCCATAATATTGTTTGAGTTGGTGTAGTTATTTTATGTGTTTAATTAAGGTACCAATCCAACTTTGAGAGTGTTTTCATGTCTAAGTTGTGAAGTAGAAGAAATGAAGGGTTTACGAGTTTTTTTTCATAATTTGATGTTTTTTCTGATAACTATAATAAGATAAAATTATGTTGCTCTTGTGCATTCATAAAAAAGTAGAGCACCCTGCTACAACAGGAAAATTTGTCTGCTATAACAACACAAACACAACATTTTTCTCTTCTACCCACAGAAAGTACAAATCACCTGACGAATTTTTGGAGGACCTCTAAAATTGAACTCCAAAACCTATTTGGAAGCGCTTTGTAAGATAAAATGGGGGGTGGTTTCAATAGGAGAGAACTTACTGATACTAGTAGAATCCACCAATACCCCAAGGTTGTCACCATACTGGAGAATTGTTAGTGGTTGTGATTCTTTGATAAAATTAGAGGATTTTTGAAATGAACATACAAAATCCTGAAGGAAAAGAACTTGTCACTAATGTAAAAGGGTTGGTAATTTACATCAATGAGGATTCCATGAGCAGAATTACAACTTCCCTAAGGAGTTGCATTGGAACAAGGGGGAAAAGCAAGAAACCAACATTGCTAAGAGGGGATTTCCTTGCCAATTGAACATCCTGGTGAAGACACGCATGGGATAAGGAGAGAAAGTATGCCTAGTCCTTGGGATGAAGTGGCGTACCACATTCTTAAGTATATTCTTATGAAGAAAGACTGAGTATAATGTATCAATTGAGGTTTCAACCACCTTCTAATAAATGTGCTATAGAGTATTCCATTTTTTCCTCCTAGAGTGCCTAAAAGAAATGAGTGCCAAGGTAAAAGAGGGCTAACACAACTACCTATCCCATCATGATTTTATCAAGTTAATTATCACAAATACACTAGAGGACCTTACAACATCATACGCCTTGGGTCGACTCTGTATACATGGATAGGCGGACAATTGTAGAGGCCCAATTAGAGTTAAAAAACCTAAGAAGATTATAGCTAAGAAGAGAAAAGAGAAGGTAGTAGCCAACCCTTCAAAGTAGAAGAGGACAAACACCCTAGAAGAAGAAGAAAAAGAAATTGCAGCTACCTTGGTAGGCGTTAACATCCCTACCAAGCCCAAGGTGAGCAGGCATGCCCAACAAATTGTTTATACAAGAAGAAAAAGTACTAGAATCAAGTTTAGTGGGAAACCAAAACCACCCTATTCTACTCCCATCACAATTGAAGAAACACCTACTATTGAAGGAAAGGAGCTACAAGAGGAAGAAATATAAGGATTACCAAAGACATAGGCACATGAAACAAAGTCACAACATGACAAAATGTTAATACTATCTAAGATAATAGGGTAGCCATTCTAGCTACAAGAATAGACTATCCAACTACAAGAGTAGCTTGTACAACTACAAAGATAACCTGCAGAGCTACAAAATATAGATAAAGCTGTAAAACAATATGCCCTAAGGAAACCACATTTATTTTTCTTCGAGACATTAAGGGTTAACCTCCCTACTGCAAGGACATCATGGAGGATGCTCCTTACACATTTGGTGCCCAATTTGATGATTGAGGTAGATAAGGCCAAGGTGGAAACAAAAATGGAAAAGGATATCATAAGATAAAGGGGTGGTTGACATTGCCAAAATGGAAGATGAAGTAAACAACATGAGGCAGGAAATGGTCCTCTTAAGGTTATATGAGGAAAATAGAAGAGAACAACTTGAAATAGAAAACCAATAGCTAAGGAACCAATTGCAACAAGCATACAATTTGATGAAGGCAAAGGATGCCTAAATTTCAACAATGTAGACATACTTGGGGACTATGACGTACCTCTCTTTGGAAGTTGTCAGTTGTAAGCAACCTTTAAGGGCTTATTCACTGCTCCTGAATGAAAAATGGTGTAGGTTCCAAATAAATCAGTTAGCACAATGGGGAACATTATAGCTGCAAGAAACTGAAGTTTTCATAGATTTTTTCCTATGATGCAACATGGATGGCAAGGATAATATTATTGAATTTTACATACACAACCTTGTATTTACTGACGTGCCCATGTAGGATCCCAACCCATACCTAGGGGATGCACAACTGCTAGCACTAACATCCTAGCTAAGACATGAATAAATCATGGCATAGGAAGTGAATATAACATTGGATGGGGAAATGAAAGAACCACTATGGATCAAACCTGAGCATACATCCGTTCCATACTTACATCATCCCATGATATACTTTTAGAGGACCCCAAAATATAAGAGATTTGGAAGAAGAGACAGGTAGAATCTATCCTCCATTTTAAGGGAACTTTTAGATTGTTGGGGGAAGAAATATCACAGAATTGTTAGAGAAGATGGAAAGGGTTTCCCCATATCATGAATATGAGGAAGTATCACTCTCCCGGTTGGTTGCAAGCAATACTAGAAAGGATCTCTTTATACAATATAATCATCCAAAGACTTGGAGTTCAATGGATAAGGCTCAAGTTCAATCCACATTTACTACTAGGGCTCCAAGAACACCAAAATGAGGAAGAAGAGTCCTGATACTAGAGGTTTATAGAAGAGAATGTAGGATTCTACCCAATAGGGGTAACCACAACCAACTTAGACTGGGACATCAAGCATGTCAATTTGGGAAATGAATGAAAAAGAGTAAAGAAGAGAAGAAAAATGAGTTCCTCAAGGTTGAGCAACAGTTCTAGTAGGGGATATGATGGGCCTCCAAAATAGGTAAATTACAAGGCCCATCAATCCACTCCTAAGTACATAAAACTATGTTTGAACCCACCTTTTGCACCTAATGATATTGTTTCCTAGCTTAATGGGTTCTTAGAAGAGTTCAATGTGGTTTACATATTTTATGTGCCTTAACATATTTATGTGTAGGATTTGAACTAACGTCAAGTGGATTCCAAGAGATCCAACAATGGAGATATTTTTGGGACTTGTTCCCTATAATACGAAGGCCTAAATTTGGCTGGCTCAGGGCATTTAATGCCCCCTCATGTTGCTACTAGGTGGACTAAGAACAAGATCTCATTTTCTAGGAATTTTTGCATGGAAATGCAACCCTCCTCTGAAGGAGGTTACTCCCCACTTCATGTATAAATAAAAGGCTTGAGTTAACCTAGTAGAAGATAGAGAGAAAAGGGAAAAGTAGAAAGCAAGATTAGGTTTTTCGTATTTTTAAGCAAGTTTTGCAGTCCTATAATGTAAGAATATTTTTCCAAGTAATGGAATATGTGTTTTATTCCAACTCTTAGCTTGGTTCTCCTTTAAGGACTCTAAGCATCCTTAGGCTGGGCCCACCCTAGGAGCTTTGGAGCCCTCCTATAGTTGTGTTTTTGTTATGATTTTCATTTGTTCGTTTTCTAGCTTTTATGAAAGTTACATTTTTCATGGTTGTTGTGCATGGTTAGCTAGAAGATTCTCTGAACAATTATTTCTTATAGGTTATTTGTGTAGTTGTTAGAAATTGTAGCATTTACTAATTCAACTTCAAGTCTTCCTTCATTTTACTTCTCTTATTGTTATAGAGTTTGTTGTTCACTTTTTCGCTGTGTAACTGGTTTTATAACTACAAGAAACTCACATAGATTGATTTCATAAGAATAAGTTTGAATTAAGTTTCCTTGAGTTATGATCAGTTGAATGTTGATATAAGTCCTTTAGAATAATCACATAGTTAGGATTTGGTTGACATTTCGAACCAACTAATGTGGTTCATCCTCAGGACAAGGTGAGAAATCAATCGATCTGTAGGTATAAATAACATGGATGCATCATTGCCCAAAGTTAGCCATTAGTAAGTTAATTAAAAAATTATTTAAGAATTGGTGGTAGGGAAATATCAATTAAAATATTATATAATTAGCTAAAAACTAGTTGTTATACAATAATTAGATATAAAATATTATCTTTCAAAATTATTGATTTATATAAAATAATTATTTAATAATATCACTTTATTATTCATTAAGGGTTCATTAGGGGTTGACTTATTCCCATTAAATAAAAAATATATTGTTTGAAAACTATTGTTGGAATAATTCAATAAAAAATATTAATTTCAATATATTTTAATAATTATTTATTTAATATTATTATAATCAATCTTATAGGATCATTCTTTGTTGGAGGATGGCTTGTTTCCCTTAATTGGAAATAAAGCAATTTTAAATTATATAGAACTAGAGTTATAGGTTAAGAATAGTTAATAATCTATAAATTAAAAATAAAAAGGAGGTTCCATCATGTTATATTTTTAGTTATATTAACAAAACTAGTAATATTGCAATAAATAAATTTAGAAAGAGGAAGGTCAAGAGGTAAAATAAGAACTAAAACCTAAGGGGTCTCCAAAAAGCATAAGTTTAAGGGGCCAAGAGGGGTGGGTCCGGGGAGGAGGTTGTTGCTAAAGAGAAAAGAGGCTGCTAAAAAATATACTTATTATGTTAAACACATGAAACTAAAGAATATTAAAAAGGAGATTAGAGGAAGAAAGATGAAACCCAAAGAAGATAAAGGTAAATCAGAAAGAATAAAAAGAGAAAGGATAAAAAAGAGAAAGGGGAAGACGGGGAGGCAGAATCATGAAGAGAGAGTCAGAATCCAACTCTTACTCAATTTCCAACCATCATCCTTATCAAGATTTCTGACATGCCTCTCAATCTCAATCGCTTCTCTAAGCTTCCTATGGTGGAAGTGATCAGCCCTCGCAATGACTCCAGATTCTTCAATGCAAACGTGGTTTTTCAATTTCTCTGCATGCTCGGCTAAGGTTGATGCATGGGAGCGATTGTATCTAGTGTATGCAACATGCTCATTGATCCTCTGCTTAATTGATATGGATTTAAATAGGAACACAACAAATTACAAATATAACCATAAATACAAAGATGTAGTAGAAATAACACTTCATTTCATTAATATCAAATACTGAAATATGTTTACAAACAGAATGGAAATAAGACTAGGTCGGGTGATGGTAGCTTATCTCTGAGAAGAGATGTGGCAACTACATGCCTCTAAACCATGTTACAATGAGGCTCGAAGGCCTATTTATTGTTGAGGAACAATGGAAAACCCTAAACATCCAAAACCTAACCTTAGGAGATGAAGCGCCAAACTATGGGCCCCGTTTGGGTAAATTGATACATTAACTTCACGGGGTCGTAAATTGGGCATACGATCTTCGTTTGATGCACACAATACCTTGTTAGAAAGATCTATCTGAGGAATACAACTTTTGAGTGAGAAACATAGGGCCACGTCCCGTGTTACTCCCGGTTTTCCCAAAAATGTCATTTATGGCCTCAAAAGGGCTCTGGAAGTTCATGACCCAAAAAAATGCCAAAAATAGTAAATTGTGCTACAAATAAGGAAACTGAAAAACTGAAAGAAACAATGGTGGGGGTCCAAGTGGAATAGGCAGGGGGGCACCAATATCCACCTCGATCATTCCTCCCCCCTTAGGAAGCAACGGTCCCCATTACGTTGAGTTCCATGAGACGAGGAAACTTCTGCTGAACTTGGTCCCTGGTGAGCCACTTGCCCTGTTGAAGGAGTTGGCTTGCTTTGACAACTCGATATAGTTGGATCCTTTACCGTCGGGTGTTCTTGATCCACGTGTCCATGATATGATCAGCTGTGGCTTGCTCCATGCAATCTGGATTTAACTATGTAGGTGTGAGTTGTTCTACAATGTCTGATGTGTCCAACAATGGTGGGAAGTATGGTCGAAGGCGATCCACATTGAACACTAGGTGTAAGCCAAGGAATGGGGGAATGCTGAGCTCAAATTCGCCCACAACCTTGGTAATGGTGTAAGGACCATATTAGAGTGGTCTGAGTTTCCGATAGGCTTGGGTAAGACGTTCCTTCTGCAAATGCAACCAGACTTTGTCGCCCACCTGAAACTTGTGTGGCACCCGATGTTGATCATGTCGCTGCTTGTACTTGGCATTTGATTTCTCTAAAATGTCATGGACCTGCTGGCAGATATGTTGGATGTGCTTAATGAAGTTGTTTTCCTTATCGGCTTCCAACTGGACATGAGCCAAATCTGTTTGAGTAGTTGTAAATTGTATGGCCACGTCAATGGGACATAGTGGATGGAATCCCAAGCCCACCTGAAAAGGGTTGTGGTCAGTCGAGTTGTGGAGAGCCCGGTTATAGCTGTGTTGGACATAGGGAAGGCTCTCATCCCATGTGCGTGGATGCTTTGAGTTGTACATGCGCAAAATGTGTATGAACATCCTGTTGACGACCTATGTCTGGCCATCAGTTTGGGGATGGAAAGTTGTGGACTTAGAGAGCTTGGTGTCCAGCATCGACCTGAGACTATACCAAAATGTACTTAGGAACCTATTGTCCCGATCTTAGATGATAGACTGTGGGATCCCAAACTGTACCCACACTTGTTCAAAGAAGAGTTTAACATTGGCTTATGTTGTGATATTCTTCTTGCATGCCGCCATAATGGTCATCTTTGAGAATCTGTTGATGACCACAAGAACACAGTCGTTGCCATGCTTAGTAGAAGGAAGGCCCAACATGTACTCCATGGAGATGGATTCCCAAGGTCGCCTAGGGATAGGTAGCGGAGTATAGAGGCCTTGCTTCTTGATGGTTGGTTTGGGAATGGCACAGGCAGTGCAGGATCTAATGTACTTCCAGACATCCTGTCGAAGATTCAAACAATAGAAATACTTCTGTAGTACTGCCACTAATTTCTTGACCTCAAAATGCCCAACGGCCCAATTGTAGTGCGCTTCCCAAATCATCTTGGCTCGCTCTCTTAAAGGAACACAAAGGTGTCCCACATGGCATAGTAGGGCATCCTGGAGGTGAAAATCTGGAACTTGCTGACCCTCCAACAGAATCTGGTATGTGTGGCCAAATTCTGGGTCGCTTTTGTAGAGAAGTGGCCAATCAGAAGTCTCGTGCCCACAAGAGTTAAGCACGGTGGTTAATGCCATGATTGGTGGTAGGTTGAGGCAGTCTGCAACATTATTGGTGCTACCCTTCTTATACTTGATATTCAAATGGAATTGTTGCAGGTATGTGGACCACTTTTCATGGCAATCATTCTACAACTTATCTTGTATCTGTATGAACTGTAGGGGTCAGTGATCTGTGTGGATGATCGTTTCCTACCCCAAAATGCAATGCTTCCATTGTTAGCAGGCCTGCACAATAGAGTACATCTATTTTTCATAAGTGGGATACTTCCGTACTATGTTTGAAAGTGTCTCACTATGATATGCCACTGGATGCCCCTGTTGAGTAAGGACTGCCCTAATAGCATAGTCAGAGGCATTTGTCTCGATCTCAAATGATTGTTGCAATTTTAGTAAAGTGAGGATTAGTGCAGAGCAGAGGCGATGTTTCAACTCTGTGAATGCCTTCTGTTGAGATTCAAACCAAAATAATTTTACTTTCGCTCCTCCCTTGGTGACTTGACTCAAGGGCCAAGTGATATGAGAGAATCCCAACACAAACCTACAGTAGAAATTGGAAAGCCCCATAAAGCTACGGAGCTCTGTTAGAGTGGTTGGGGATAGCCAATCCCGAATTACTTGGATCTTGGCTAGATCCACATGCACCCCTCGTTCATCAATAATGTATCCCAGATACTGAACCTGGGTCATGCCAAAAGTGCATTTCTCCAAATTGGCACACTGCTTCTGTTGCCATAGTGTTTGGAGAACCTGTCGGATGTGGTGGAGGTGCTCTTCCCAACTTTGGTTGAAGACCAGGATGTCATCCAAGTATACCACTACAAATGAGTTGGTGAAGGGCCACAAGATGTCATCCATCAGCCTCATGAAGGTTACAGGAGCATTCATCAACCCAAAAGTCATAACCAACCATTCGAAAAGGTCCTCCTTGGCTTTGAAGGTAGTCTTCCACACATCGAAGGGTTCGATTTGTACTTGGCGATAGCCAGACTTCAAGTCGATCTTGCTGAAATATTTTGCCCCATTTAGTTGGTCCAAAAGGCCATCAATCCGTGGGATTAGTACCTATTCCGAACAGTGATCTTGTTCAGTGCCCGATAGTCAATACAGAGTCTCCAAGTCCCATCCTTCTTTTGTACCAACATGATCGGTCTCTCACAGGGCGATAAACTCAGACGAGTGTGACCTTTCTGCAGCAGCTCCTGAATCTACCTCTTGATTTCATCATTCTCCAGAACGAAGCACTGATAGATTGGTCCATTGGGCAGCGACGCACCTGGGGTTAGATTGATGGAGTGCTATACCTGACAGTGCAGAGGCATCCTTGTGGGGGAGGTGAAGGTGTTCTCATAATCCTCCATGACCTTGTCCATCTGTTGTTTCCGTTCGGAGGGCCTTGTCTGGAGCTCGTGGCCACCGCCTTCTTCTTTCCTTGAGGGCGCATCATCAAGAAAACAAATTTCCATGTTTTGGAAATGAGATTACTGCATTGTTTTGAAGTAACCAAAGAGATTGCGGTAGGCGATGCTACCTCCGGTATCCTGTACAACTTATTTCCCAAAGTAACAATAACAACATGAGGCCTTGACTCATACACATCATGTCGCTTCCATAAGTATGGTTGGCCTAATAATACATCACAAACATCAATGGGAGAAATGTCACATAATACCTCATATGTGAAGGGCTTGATGTTGTATGGAAGGTGGCACTGTTGGCTCACGCGAAGATCCCGTCCTTGGTGAAGTCACCTGATGGTGTATGGTTATGGATGTGTTGTGGTCAGTAAGCCCAACCGCTTCATGACCTTTGCTGAAATGAGGTTCTTTTGGCTCCCGCTTTCGACAATGAACTGTAGCGAGGAACCCTTTACCCACATATGGGAGTGGAAGAGGTGCTCCTCCTCCTCTGGATCTTCAGGTTCCTCCTTATGGATCTTCGTGGTGGCAGTGGTGGCATTGGGATCCGTATTGATAATCTGCTTCCCTTTTTCATTCTCCTTGTTGGGTTTTGACTCAGAGTCAGAACATGCATCTGATTCTGAAGCCTTAAGCTCAGCCACCAGTGATTTTTTGGCCTGACAGTCACTTGTGTTGTGAGTGGAGCTCTTATGGAACTCACACCACTTTCTCGTGTCCTTCTTCGACTTCATGGCATTGTTCTTTACTTGTGGCTTTGGAGGGTTTTCCTCGACCGCCCTAACTTGGCTTTGTCCTTTGTTTATCGGTTTGGGGGCACCTTTCCCTTGCTTCAGATTTGTAGATCCAAAGTCTTGCTTCTTCTTTTTAAACTTTTGCTCGATCTTGACGGCATATCGGTATGCCGTGCCAAGCAAGGAGATGTCCACGAATTCCATTTTTTCCTGGATGTACCTGTGCAGACAACCGTGGTACTTGAGAACCAAATGCTTCTTAGAGTCCTTGATACCCAACTTTGTGTGAAGGGTATGAAAAACATTGGTAAACTCCGACACATCTTGGTCCCTTCCATGTGGTAGCGTCGTCCACTTTATGAATTTATCCTCATAGCTCCCGACATGGTAGTACTGCTCTTTGATGGCATCCCAGAACAAGTTCCAAGTGGGTGCGGATGAAAAAAATGAGTTCATACTTTCATCCTTCTACTCAAAGTAGGTTTCCCACTAGTCCTTGATGTGGGGGGTTGCTTTGAGAAGTGCAAAATTGATCTTTTCCCGACTGGAAAAATCATGAATGGAAAAATATCCTTCTAGCAAATTTAACCATCTATCTACAACATCTGCATCTATCTGACCCTCAAATATGGGAATGTCAAAGTTAACTTGTACCTTAAAGGGTGCGCGCTTCTAGAGTAGCTGCAGGAAGTAGATGTGTTGCCCTTGGGTAGTCGCTGAAGGATCTGGACAAATTTGCCATCATTGCGTTCCTTTGTCGCTCGTGGGCTTCTTCGAGCAAGATTTCGATAGGATCTCCTGCCCCCTCGTCTTTCTTTTCATCCGCCATGGGAGGTCTTCGGGATTTGCGAGGTTGGTCTTGCAAAGGTTCGACTAGTTCAAGCCCTCACTCCTTATATCCCGACCTCATTGAGGACATGCAAAGAAAAACAAAGAAAGAGCAAATCGCTCTGATACCACTGATCCAGATTAAAACAAGAATGCAAAAAATTACAGATAAAACCATAAATACAAAGATGCAGTAGAAATAACACTTCATTTCATTAATATCAAATACTTAAATATGCTTATAAACATAATGGAAATAAGACTAGCTCAAGTGATGGTAGCTTATCTCTTAGAAGAGATGTGGCGGCTACATGCCTCTGAACTGTGTTACAATGAGGCTTGAAGGCCTATTTATTGTTGAGAAATAATGGAAAACCGTAAACATCCAAAAACCTAACCCTAGGAGATGAAGCACCAAATTATGGGCCTCGTTTTGGTAAATTGGTACATCAACTTCCTGGGTCGTAACTTTGGCATACGATCTTCATTTGACGCACACAATACCTCGTTAGAAAGATCTATCTGAGGACTACAACTTTTGAGTGAAGAATATTGGGCCATGACCCATGTTGCTCCCAGTTTTCCCAAAAAATGTCGTTTAGGGCCTCAAAACGGCTCTAGAAGTTCAGGACCCGAAAATTTGCCAAAAATAGTAAATTGTGCTATAAATAAGGAAATTGAAAAACTAAAAGAAACAATTGTGGGGTCCAAGTTGAATAGGCGGTTGGCCACCAATATCCACTTGGATCATTAATAGACCTGCCTGTTTCCCCAATATAGGGGATACTACAGGAATAGGGGACAAGGTAGACCCCCTTTGTGTCCTTAGGGTCAATAGAGTCTTTAATAGATCTAAGATAATTTTTAATGGTGTTGATAGGTTTGAACAAAGAAGAGACATTAATCTTCCTAAGGATAGGGGCAATCCTCTCCATGTTTCCTTTTATATACGAGAGATGAACCATAGGGATAGGATCAACACAAGTGGGTTTAACTCTCGGTGCTTTGCAGGGTTTGTGAAAGGCCTTGAGGCTTTGAGATTTGCTATATGCATTAGTTTTAAAAACTTTAAGAAGATGAGATTTCTCCTGCTCAAGGTGGTTGTAATTAGAGATCCTTAGAGCACCTATAGGAAGAGTGCTAAGAACCCCAAATTTCTGAGCCGGTAAATGATGAGAATTGGCATGGAGATAATATTCTGTGTGAGCTTTCTTTCGAAAAGCTTGGTGACTGACAGAACCATCATCCCTCCTGGAGAGGAGAATGTCAAGAAAGGGAAGGTGCCCTTTCACCTCAACTTCCATCGTGAACTTGATGGAGTTTGATTGCGAATTAAGGTGGTTCAGAAACAAATCTAGCTTCTCTCGACCATGAGGTGAGTTGACACAAGTATCATCAACAAACCTCTTCCATTTTTTAGGGTGAAATTGAGATGAGGCTAAGGCATTGGTCTCAAAATCTTCCACAAACAAGTTTGCGACGATAGGGGAAAGAGGGGAGCCCATTGCAACACCGCAAGTTTGCTCATAGAACTCTTGGAAACTGAAGAAAGTCGAGGTGAGGTAGAGGCCAACTAACCTAGTAGTGTCTTTGTTCGTGATGAGATTTATGATATCAATGGCCTCTTGAATGGGGATTTTGGTGCATAAGGATACAACGTCAAAACTCACTGACAAATCCCCATGCTATAATTTGACATCCCTCCACCCTTGAACAAAGGAGGCAAAGTCTTTGAGAAAAGAACCCATGTGACCAACAAGAGGTTTAAGCTTTTGAGCTAAGAATTTAGCAAGAAGATAGGTGGGACTACCTATTGTGTTAACAATAGGTCTTAAGGGAGCCCCAAATTTATGAATCTTCAGAAGGCCATAGATTCTAAGGGTGAGGGGATTGATCAAAATGAGCTTTTGGGAAAGAGCGTTAAGAGACATATTCAATTTAATAACGGTTGCTACTTCCTTAGAAATGGACTTAATGGGATTTTTCTTAAGCTTGATGTAACTCCCACTATTATATAAATGGTCTACCATTTTGTGGACATGGTTGGACTTATCAAGAATGACAACTGCCCTTCCTTTGTCCGCTCTTAGGACGACAATGTCAGGGTTGTTTGCTCTAAACCCGCCTTCCCTTCCTTCTTGCGTCATCCCTCCCCCTCTCTATTCCCCCATTGTTGATCCCTGCATCTTGGTATCTTCCTTAGAGCCAAGCTCGGTCCCTTGCTCATATTTAAATTTTAATAACAACCATTCCTCTAGTATTAATTGTTATAACAATAATAACATTTTTATTAATAAGAACAATAACATTAATAATAATATAATTATTAACAACATTTCCGCTAATATTAATAAATATTATAACAATACTACCATTAATGGTAATAGGATCTTGTTTCCTTCACACACTATGAATAATAATAGGCATTATAGCAATATTAATAAGAATAAATATAATAGATATTCCATTAATTCATTTCAATTTAGAAATAATAAGAATAACACAGGTTCCTCTTATTCGCTTAATAATAATAATATTTATAAATCTTGTTGAATTTCAAAAATGTTATTAATCTTTCCAACAAAAAATTGGATCCATCTATCTTTAGTCTCCTTAGTAAAGGTCTCAATTTTGCCCTTGCCCCTAATAAAATTCCTACTGATGACATTATATGTAACATTGAGTATGGTATTAAGGGCCTTCCAGATAATGTCAAGGAAATTATTAGGCAATATTGTGCGGTCGTTCTTAGAAAGACTAAGCCTCCTAAGAAAAACTCGAGCAAGGTAGAGTTTCTTGCCGTTAAGTCCCTAAGGGACAACCCTGACATTGTCGTTCTGAGAGTAGACAAAGGTGGGGCAGTGGTCATTCTTGATAAGTCTGACTATGTCCACAAAATGGTAGACCATCTATCTAATAGTGGGAGTCACATAAAGATTTAGAAAAATCCCATTAAGTCCATTTCTAAGGAAGTAGCAACCACTATTAAATCAAATCTGTCTCTTAACCCTCTTTCCCGTAATATCATTGAGAGTAATCCCTTCACCCCTAGAATCTATGGCCTTCCGAAGATTCATAAATCTGGGGCTCCCGTAAGACCTATTGTTAAGACAATAGGCGGTCCCACCTATCTTCTTGCTAAATTCTTAGCTCAAAATCTTAAACCTCTTGTTGGTCGCACTGATTCTTTTGTCAAAGACTCTGCCTCCTTTCTTCAAGAGTGGAGAGATATCAAATTAGAGCCTGGGGATTTCTTAGTGAGTTTTGACGTTGTATCCTTATACACAAAAGTCCCCATCTAAGAGGCCATTGATATCATAAATCACATCACGGATAAAGACACTACCAGGTTAGTTGGCCTCTGCCTCACCTCAACTTTCTTCAGTTTCCAAGGTGTGTTCTATGAGAAAACTTGCGGTGTTGCGATGGACTCCTCTATTTCCCCTATTGTTGCAAACTTATTTATGGAAGATTTTGAGACCAAGGCCTTAGCCTTAGCTCAATTTCACCCTAAAAAATGGAAGATATTTGTTGATGATACTTGTGCCATCTGGCCTCATGGTCGGGAGAAGATGGATTTGTTTTTGAACCACCTTAATTCGCAATCAGACTCCATCAAGCTCACGATGGAAGTTGAGGTGAATGGGTGCCTTCCCTTTCTTGATATTCTCCTCTCCAGGAGGGATGATGGTTCCATCAATCACCAAGTTTTTCGAAAGAAAACTCACATGGAACAATATCTCCATACCAGTTCTCATCATTTCCCAACTCAGAAATTCAGGGTTCTTAGCACTCTTGCTACTTGTGCTCTAAGAATCTCTGATGATAGCCACCTTGAGCAGGAGAAATCTCATCTTCTTGAAGTTTTTAAAAATAATGGGTATAGAAGATCTCAAAGCCTCAATGCCTTTCACAAAGCTTGCAAAGTACTGAGAGTTAAACATGCTTGTGTTGATCCTATCCCTAAGGTTCATCTCTCGTATATCTAAGGAAACACAGATAGGATTGCCCATATCCTTAGGAATATTAATGTCTCTTCTTCGTTCAAACATCTCAACACCATTAAAAATTCTCTTAGATCTGTTAAAGACCCTATTTAACCTAAGGACATGAAGGGGGTCTACCTTGTTCCTTGCTCATGTGGTATCCCCTATATTGGGGAAACAGGTAGGTCTATTAATCAGAGGATCAATAAGCATGCTGCAGACATTAGACACAATCGCTCTCGTGCATCAGCCATAACCGAGCATGCCGAGAAATCAAAATACTACGTCTTCACTAAAGAATCAAGAGTCATTGCGAGGATTGATCACTTCCACCATATGAAGCTTAGGGAAGCGATTGATATTTAGAGGCATGTCATAAATCTTAATAGGGATGATGGTTGGAAATTAAGTAAGAGTTGTATTTCGGCTCTCTCTTCATGATTCTGCTTCCCTTTCTTCCCCTTTCTTTTTTTTATTCTTTCTGATTTACCTTTATCTTCTTTGGGTTTCATCTTTCTTCCCCTAATATCCTTTTTAATATTCTTTAATTTCATGTGTTTAACATAATAAGTATATTTTTTAATCGCCTCTTTTCTCTTTAGCAACCTCGCCCCTTTTTAAATTATGCTTTTTTGAGACCCCTTAGGTTTTAATTCTTATTTTACCTCTTAACCTTCCTCTTTCTAAATTTATTTATTGCAATATTACTAGTTTTGTTAATATAGCTAAAAATATAACATGATGGAAACTCCTTTTTATTTTTAATTTATAGACTATTAACTATTCTTAACCTATAACTCTAGTTCTATATAAATTTTATTTATTTATTTATTTTATTTTTTATTTTTTCTAATTAAGGGAAACAAGTCAATCCTCCAACAAACAATGATCCTATAAGATTGATTATAATAAGATTAAATAAAGAATTATTAAAATATATTGAAATAAAATATTTTTAAATTCAATTATTCCCAACAATTAGTTTTCAACTAAATAATATTTTGATTTAATGGAAGTCAACCCCTAACGAATAATACTATATAAATTTATATTATTAAATAATTATTTTATATAAATCGATAATTTTGAAAGATAATATTTTATATCTAATTATTGCATAACAACTAGTTTTCAACTAATTATATAATATTTTAAAAGATATTTCCCTGCCACCAATTCTTAAATAATTTTTTAACTAACTTACCAACAACTAATTTTTAATGGCTAACTCTGGGCAATGATGCATCCATGCTATTTATACCTACAGATCGATTGATTTCTCACCTTGTCCCGAGGATGAACCACATTAGTTGGTTAGAAACATCGACCAAATCTTAACGATGTGATTAATCCGAAAGACTTATATCTATATTATGAATCACAAAAGTCTTAGATCTAACAATTAAATGTTATAATTTCCTAACATTTCCACAACTTTTCCTCATCTCAGATTCACGTTTTGTCTGGTTTACACGCTGGATAGTCTCTGTTGCAAAATAGGGACTCTTGTAGCAACCTGTAACCAACCCTCCTTCCTTGCTCAACTTTGCAGCAAACACATTGTTTGACCTCTTTGATGTATTACAATACCTCTAGGACATTGATAATGAGCCTTGGAAGTATAAAGACCTAATATATGCCTTTGTCAATTGTTTTTTGAATATTGTTTTTTTGCAAGTTAAGGTTTTGATTCATAGTCCTTGATTTCAACAAGTGTTATTTTCCATTTACTGCAAACAACATAGAAGTGTGTGACATTCAACAAGTGTGTTTCTTTCATCATAAATAGAATAAATGTGGGTGACATTTCCTTTTCTACAAATCTATTTTCCTTGTATCATAGCTTAGTTAGCTTGATCTCTATGCATCTAATATTCATTTTAAATACTTCCCACCTACACAAATTTCAATAAGAGAAGAATATAGTGTATGCTACACATATAGTGTCGACCCCTCTTAGTTTGTACGAACCCTGGATAATAAATTAAAGCTGAGACCCTTAGGGGTGCAATATTTTTGTTGCAATACTAAGGGCCATCAATAACTAATTCCATAGTCACATTATTTTAAAGAGGAAAGCAAAATACTTGTTAAAGGCAAACCCTAGCGCATTAAAAAAATTTAAAAACCCCATATTCATTTATTGTGTTCTTAATGACTAAATTAGTTTTAGGAGAGCTTTGCTTGAAGATTTGTTGAGGTTTTTTGTCTAGCATTCACAAATTGCATTCATCGAAGACTATAGTAAGAATCTTCCACACACCAAAATAGGAGTATCAATTATCTAAAAATGAAGAGGAAATATTGATAATTCCCTAGGAGGTTGACTCTTGTCCTTGATAGGAAAGAAGATCGACATTTTTGGGAATTTTGCCAGGGAAGTCATTCATTTTCAAGAAATTTGATAGTTTATTTCAAGGATCATAAACTATTGAGAAACTAGAAAGTTTTTTTTTGAAAAAGTTTTAGTATACTTATAGCCTCAAAGTTGAGGATGAATTAGGTTCTTGAAAATCTTGTTGAAAGAACTTCAAATGGCCATCAATATTATGGGAATTCAAGTATATATGTTATGGTTCTTTCTTGTATACCAAGAACAATCCAAGCTTTAAGAGAATGAGCTCCCTAATGATTCCATTGTTGAAGCTTTTGATTTTGAAGAAAGATTCCCTAGAGATTCCACTGAAAAAGATCTTAGAATAGCATGAAGGTCTATATGGTGACTCCAATGAAGAGTGTTTTCCATGTTGTGATGGTAGTCTTCCTTCCCCACCAATCCCGTGAAGATTTGTTCGAGCTATGGCAAAATGATAATATTCTCAAAGAAAGAAATGGTTGTATATAAGTCCCCTCAATTTGCAAGGAAGGGTTAATCCCTTGCCAAATATTTCAATGGAAATGTTGCCCACATTCTTTGGAGAAACTTCAGAGAATGCATAAAAGCATTTGGTTTAAGTTCGATAGTGTTTGTGATGTTTATAAAGTGGCTAAAGATGATTTCTTTTGTAGATCATATTGTTTATCCTAATTCTACAAGGAAATGTTTGTGAATGGTTTTATTCGTTGTTTCCTTGAACTATCACAACATGGGATGTACTAAGAGGTTTATTATTTGAGAAATATTTCTCAAGGAAAGACCCATATTCTCTTTTCTTGAATATGGATGAAATTAAAATGAGCGAAAAAACAAACATTGAAACACTTCATTTTCATATTTACGAAATTCCTTCATGAGATTCCTCAATATATGTTTCCAAATGATTTCATTATTTTAGCTTCTATGAAAATCCTTTGGTTGTGAATTTGAAGTTTTTATTAAGCTAAGAGAAAATTTGCAATTGGAAAGAGTCAATGCAGTGAGCCCAAGCCATTAAATAAAATTTTCATGAAAGTGGTGTTGATCTCCTAAACTTTCCAATATAGTTTCAAGAGAATAAAAAGGGGAATTTAGAAGAAAAAGTTGTTAAAAGATGTGATATTTTATGTACATTAAATTATGTTGCTCGGGTTGAGCACCAAAATGTTTCAATTCAAGAGGAATGTAATCAACCATGTGCTCTATTGATTTAGATTAGATCATTATCTTATTTGCCATTCATTTTGATGCTTTTAGAGTGGAAAAAGTGGAGGAATCAATGCATATGACCATTTTTTACCAGTGGTCCCAATTTCAAAAACTTCAGGTGAAATTTCCAGGAAACATTCTGAGGTCTCAAATGAACAATTTTTGTGGCCCAAACCATGCTATGGACCTAGATTCCGTTCTTTATAGGCCAATACCTTCCAATGGAATAAGAATCGCCTCAATCAGAGCTAGTATGAGAAAGTTATGCTT
The DNA here is from genome assembly GCA_000404065.3 of Pinus taeda. NCBI lineage: Eukaryota > Viridiplantae > Streptophyta > Pinopsida > Pinales > Pinaceae > Pinus > Pinus taeda. The sequence continues at coordinate 18,188 of APFE030252081.1, forward strand.
TTTGGAAGTTTACCTTTTGAAATTGACTACCATAAGTCGAGATGATTCCACATCATGCTTCCTCGAAGTCAACCTTTTGAAATTTACCACCATAATTTGAGATGATAACACGACAATCACTATTATTCATGGAAAAGGGTCTAGCCACGTGATCATGATGAAGAAGACTCTAGAAGAGTCAATATTGTGTCTCTATTTAAGATTTGAAGGAGTCAAATCTGATCACTAGTAGGCTATTGGGCTGTGTTATAAGCAGAGCACTGAGAGGAAAAAATATTCCATTCTATTTGAGTGTATTTGTTCCATAGATGAGTCGAGTAGCCGAGAGTGGATAGGGAGAAACAAAATAGAGAGGGTTTGTGCATTGTAGCATCCTAGAAGCCACAAGTATCACTTATTTATACTTGCATCCATTTCCGTTGAGAGGGAGGGAAAAGAAACCTCAACCTCTAGTTGTGTTTTCTCCCAAAAGGGTTTCCCAGGTTATATCTTGTGTTAATGCATGGTTTGTGAGTTTTATTTTGTTGTTCTCTATTTTTTGCATATTTTTCCTATTCCATGCATAACATAACATAGTAATTAAGGAATCCAAAAATCCAAGGAGAAAATAACCCTCACAGTGTAGATTTCATATTTTAAGTATAATTCCATCAGATCCATTGTGATGAATCATCGAATGGAATATTCATGGTTGTTGATGGATCATATTGGTATTAGAGGAGGTTTCTTTGGGTATGCATGAGATCCAAATTGACTTAATTCATAAAACCTTAGCCATGGTCGACGAATTTGTTAATATTCCTCAAGATCTCGTAGTGGAGAGGTTTGCATGGGTGGAAGCACAAGTCATAGAAATAAACTGTAATGTAAGCCTCCTCATGGTGGCCCTGACCAATAAGCTTGGGCTATTAGGAGAATATGGAGGTTCTAACACAGAGGTTGGGTCAAAGGGGAATTCAGTAGATCAAGAAAAATGAGAGGAGTCTAAGAAAGAACTAAAAAAGGATCAATGTAGTTTGAGTGTCATGAACCATTCATATTCCCTACTCAAAATGGAAGAAAGGGTAGACATCAAGACTTATCAAGGTGATATTGACGCTGTGAAGTTAAATCACTAGTTGTATAAATTATAAGTTTTATTTAATGTTCATCATATAGAGAAAGAATAGAAGATTTCATTTTCTCAGCTGAAATTAGAGGGCCATGCCCCGACCTAGTGGGAAATCCACATGGAGACCTTGAGGTTATCGATAGATCCTCCAATGACTAAGTGGGAGGATTTCAAAACTCTTGTAAAGTCACAATTTTACCCTATTGGGTATGTAGAAGACCAAAATATCCAGTGGCAGTACTTCAAACAGAGACAGGGGCAGAATGTACAGGAGTACACCATATAATTTAGAAAGATGGCCATAATGTTGGGTATCTCCCCAAAGAACCCAAACTTATTCATCAAGTATTTGAGAGGTATACACAACCATCTACCGATGTAATTTATTTTGTTCAAGCTTATATTGATGGACAAGGCTTGTGTATTGGCATAGTACTTGGAGAACATAGGTCATAAGAAAGGGAAATCAAGTGGGTCAAAGCAGAAAGAGCACCGAGAAGCTTCCAAGGAGGGGAAGAAGAAGTGGAAAGGGGGGAAGGAAAAAAAGATAATAGCCAAAACACACCAACACTAAGATCCCAACAACCACTATAACCATTGTAACATCGATGATCATACATAGGAGAAGTACTGGAAGTTGCATCCAAAGCTCAACCTAAAGAAAAATATCATGGCCATAGATTCAAGTAATCAGGTGGAAAGAAACTCGGCTATGGATGAGAAGATTGTCTCTACATCAATGTAGAAGGGGTGAATCTGAGTAGCCTTCAATAATAGTAAGAGAATGAAAAGACCAAACTCTTCCATATTAAGATACTAGACAAGACAAAGATTGGTGCTTTGTTCAACTCAAGATCATAGGAAAATATCAGTGTAGAAAATTTGGTCAACAAAATGGGGTTTGAAGTTTTTTATCATCCAAGAACATATCCATTAGGATGGGTAAATAAGGATGCTAAAACAAAAGTAAACAAATAGTGCAAAATCAAAATTTCTATTAGTATTGATTTTATCGATGAAGTAAAACTAGACGTAGTTCCCCTTGATGTAATTGGAGTGGTGTTTGGAATTCCATATATGTACATGCAAGATGAAATCTTCATGTGGAGAGCCAACTAGTACCGCCATCAAAGATGGAGAGTCCTTAACCATCAATGCACACAAGGGAAAGTCCAAAATTTTGCTAGTAAGTGCCAACCAACCCAAAAAATTGATTAGTCGTAGCAAGATGCATGTTTGACTATTTTAAGAGAAAATTGGCTTGTCGAAGAGTCAATGAAAGAAAATTCATCCTTGTAGGGGTGTATAATGGAGCAAAAACAACAACTAGAATAATTGTTATAAGCATATAGGGGTGTATTATAGGAGCCTAAAGGGTTACACCCAAGAGGGAAGTGGACTGTCAGATCCAATTGTTGTTGGAATCCCCATTTCGAAACCTTATGTTGTATAGGAAATTTGTTATAGAATAAAGTGAGGTGAAGAAGAAGTTACAACAACAACTGAAATAGGGTGTCATTCGATTAAGAACCTCATCATGTGGGTCACCTATCATCATTGCCCCAAAGAATGATTAGACTTGACATATGCATATAGATTGACAAATGCATATAGATTATAGGGCATTAAACATAATTATGCTCAAGAACATGTACCCCTATCGAGGATAGATGATATGCTGAATTAGTTGCAACAAGCCAAATACTTCACCAAGATGAAATTAAAGTCTTGATATCACTAGGCTTGAGCCAGAGAAGAAGATACCTAGAAGATTGCCTTCAAAACCAAGCAAGGTTTGTATAAGTGTGTAGTCATGCCATTTTGCCTAAGCAATGCAACAACTATGTTTACGAGTTTAATGAGTGATACACTACATGTTTTTATAGATTCATTTATTAGTGTATATTTAGATGATATGCTAGTATATTGTGCTACCTGGGAGGAGCACATGTCACATTTGATGCTGGTGCTCGAGACATTAAAGAAGAACAAGTTGCTGGAAAATCTCAAGAAGTGTGAGTTTGCACAATACTCTTTAGTGTATATGGGATATGTGATTAGTGGGGGAGAGATTAAAATAGATCCTATCGATATGGAGGCCATCATGAAGTGGCTAGTGCTTACTAATGTTTATGTGGTTAGGAGCTTTGTTGGGGCAACACGATACTTGAGGAAATTCATAGCCTCATTTTCAATGATAACAACACCACTCCACAACATAAAAACCAATGGAAAGAGTTTCGAGTGAAGAAAGGGTTAATGGAGGGCCTTTGAGGAATTAAAAAAGAAGAATAGTTAAGCACTAGTTCTGGCATTATTGAACTTGCAATGGCCCTTCGAAGTGGAAGGATTAATGCAAGAAGGAAGGCCTATATGCTATCATTCTAAATTATTTCATGGGGTAGTTCTCAACTACCCTACCTATAACAAGGAGCTCTAGGCCCTAGTGCAATTTGTGAAGAAGTAGAAACACTAAATGATGGGAAAGTACACAGTAATCGACATAGACCACTAGCCACTATAGTACTTGCAGGCCCAAAGTAAGCTACAATATAGTGGATGGGATTTCTAAAATAATTTCATTTAGTAATTTAGTACAAGGAGGGAGACACGACATGCTTCTAATGCCACCCACATAAAATATCACATCTTTGGGAAATTTGATGCATATGGATCCTTTAACCCATGATGCATATATAGAAGCATATGAAGATGATGAATAATTCAAGGGGTGTTTCAGTAGTAGCAATGCTAGACTCGTCTGCATGATGGTGACATCACAATCGACTACCATATCCATAATAGGTTATTCCACATGCTAGATAAGTTATGTGTTCTTAAAGGTAAACAATTGTAGTTGATTGGAGAAGTTCACACCTCTAAGATTGCAGAACATTTTGGTGTATGGAAGATAGTTTCCATCTTGCATAGGTATGTGTATTAGCCCAGGATGCAAGAAGAGGTAGCTAGGCACATAAGAGGATGTATGCTTTTTTGTATCAACAAGTGTAGTAATAGGAAATAGGATCTATACCACCCCTTACCTGTACCCACTAATCCTTGGGAAAGCATTTTGATGGAGTTTGTGGGAGGTTTACCAACAACCAAGAAGGGACATCAATACCTGTGTGTGGTAGTTGACATGTTCAAAAAAATGTGTGTTCTAATGCCCTATAAAAAGATCAACAATTGGAATGAAGCAACAAACTTTTTGTTTGGATAGGTCTAGGTGCACATTGGTATACCTAGGAGCATTATTTCAAACAAGGAGACAATATTTCTTAGTGCATTTTGGACTACATGGTGGAAGAATATGGGCCCAAAGTTAAAGATGTCTACAACATTCCATCCATAGAAAGATGAGAAAAGAAAGTAGTCAAGAGGAGTTTGGTGCAACTTTTTAGGGGATACACTCAGAAGCAGAGTCTTAAACTAAATTATCTAGACATAGACAAGCAATTCAATGCGGTATATAAGGCAATTAAACAATTTTAATGGTATATTATGAGGATCCATGTCAAAGTAATAGTTCCCCACCCTGTAGTAAGGTCACTCTTTGTATAGAAATAACTTGGGGAATGAAGATATTACTTGATGACCTCTCTTCAAGAATATGATTTGGATGGCTAATGCTGTTTTTTTTCTCTAAAATGCATGATGGGCCAGCCAATGGACATTTTCCAGGTGAAACAAGAATTACTAAGATCCTCATAGAAGGGCATTACTATCCATCAATCTTTAATTACTCACATGGTTATGCTAGAAGGTACCTAGTTTTCCAAAAGTGTGCTAGTTGCAAGAAAAAGTTTGTCGTTCCTTTGCGGCTAGAGATGATGGAACAACCATTCCAAAAATGGGAACTAGATGTAATTGGTGAAATTTACACACACCCTTCAAGCAACATTGATACATATTGATTACCATAGAATACACCCAATGTATGGAGGTTGTACCACTAATCACAATCAATGATCAAGTGGTCATTTAGTTTCTTAAGGAGCACATCATAACTATGTTTGTTGTTCTAACTTCTACGGTCTTGATAATGATTCATATTTTTCATCTCTAAAATTAACTAAATTCACATTAGATAAAGGAATTGTATCGAGAGACTCGACCAATTATTACCTCTAAGGCAATGGACCAACTAAATCCAACAACAAGAATTTGATCTATATCTTAAAGAAAACCATTGTTGATCAACAAATAAATTGGCACAATGTCCTGGCCAACACATGATGGGTAGACTAGGAAACTCCCCAGGCTACTTTAGGGACCTCCCATTATTTCTTGGTTTATGATAAATAAGTTATATTTCCTTCCAAGATATTATACCTTCCCCGCAGTTATCCCAAGACTCCCAAGGCTAGTCATGCCCAACCATAAAAAGGGCGATAAATACCTTGCTAAAGCTTCAAGAAGAGAGAATTAAAGCCCAACAAAAGTTTTCTACCCACCAACGGGTGATTAAGAAATAATTTGACAACAAATTTTTGGGTGAGAAAGATTTCCAAGTAGGAGACCTAGTGCTAAAGTGGGATAAAGCACATGAAGATAAGAGTAAGCACACAACCTTCCAACCATTATGGATCAATCCCTACATAGTCACTTAGATGATTGGTTAGGAATGTATAGAATTTAAACTATAGAGGGAGAAATTGAATTGCTCCTAGTAAATGGACAAATCCTAAAAAAAGTATTTTGTATAACATCCCTAACAATCATTATTTGTACATAAAAAAAACTTTCTTTCATGTTTAAATTTCCGGCTTTTTCCCTGTACACAAATAGATATTGTTTTCATAGTGGACTCCTTGTAGTTACTCTAATAAAATATATATTCACTAGGTTTCTCCTTACAGGAAAAACATATGTTATTGTTGGGGCCAAGGTGAAAAAGTTTTTGTTTTTTGTTTTTTTGTTTTTTTTGTTTTTTGTTTTGTTTTTTTTTGTTTTTTTGGCTAAGTGTGGAGAAGCTGCGTGGTAAGGAGTAAAAAGGGAATACCACACACAACAGAGGTTGGCAGACACCACGTGCAACACATAAGCAGATAGGTATACTACAGAGATGCTCGGTACACTATGCAGATGTGCACGAGAGGTAGTGAAGACTATGACGTGATAGATAGATGCGACTATCCACGTCACACTCTCCAATAGTATGGGTCAGTTAGTTATGGTCAAGTAGTTGGTTGTGATTTGACACATTATGGTCAATAAATTGGTTGTGATTTGGCACAAGAGTGGATAACTCATAGGGGTGAGCTAGCTGAAGATTCCCAGGAGCATGATGTTAGAGATTAGATTATATAAAGAGTTGTTGCCGCTTATATTTTGCTTCTTGATGCTTTTCCTAATTGATGTTTTTTAAATACTTCTTGGTTCTATTTGGATTCTCATTCTGCTAATTTTATTGGGATTTGAATGGATATTATGAAATGAATTGTGATGGTTTGTCACGACGGTCTGATTTTTCCCATCCTGGAGTATGATACCTCTTGTAATCTATATCATGATCTTTTTTGGATTTAAGACATATGTGGTTTATATCTTCTAATTTAGTAACCGGAAAACCCACAGTAAAAACCATTTTTTCGTCAACGTTTCAAATCCCAACAGGGATCCATCATCAGGACATTCTTGAATGATGATAGTAGAAGAGGTTGAATGAGGGTATTAAATAGTTTTTAATAGTTTGAAGTGAGAAAATTAAAATGGATGTCGACTGTTTTATTCATTTTTATTTATTATTATCCTTATTTTTTAAATAATTAATATTTTAAGGTATTTTTCAAAAGATTATTTATTAATGTAAATAATAAATAAATTACCTTTGACTATTTTATCTTTACTTATTAATAGATTCAATAGTAGATCCAGATAAATAATTAAGTTCAAAATTATTAATATAATAATTATTTATAATATTAATATTTAAATTCAATGATATATTAATAATAAGTATGTAGAATATTAAGATATTTAATTATTATTACTAAAATAATATTAGTGCTACTTAATATTATAAAAAAATATATTAATATATAATAAATTAATAATTAATAATTAATAATATTAATGTTAATGAATAATTAATAATTAATAATAATAATAACATTATGTTAGTATTAATATATTTAACATTAATAACTAATAATATAATAATTATTAATGTTATTAATAAGATAATTAACAATATAACTAATAATTATTTAATAATAATAATGTATTAATAACAAATTTAACAATTAATAACTATGGTTAATGATAATATTAATGTTAATGACTTAATAATAATTAATAATTAATAACTAATGGTTAATGATAATATTAATGTAAATGTTATAATTATACCTAATAGTATTGAAAATTAATATTATGGAGAGTAACAGTGAAACTACTAACTACTGATTGCTAGAAAAGGAGAGAGAAATCTACCCACCGAGCTCTATACTTGGGATGTCATGGCGATCTTAATTTCTCTGATTAAGGGAAGCCAGCGTCCACTAATCTCAATACCATTGTCCCTGTTGAGATTATGTGGATGTTTGATAATCTCAAGAGCTTCTCTTGTATATGCATCTCACATAAAGAATTGGATAAATGAATTAAATATAGTCATTGCAGAGCTTTTGGTGAATGTTAGGTGTTGATATTTTATAGTTGAGGAATAATGTCAATAATGGTACGGGTGTATGGATGAAACTATGTTCCCCTATTATATTTTAGAGTTATTGTTGTGCTTGTATACTGAACTCATGTTGAATGGTTAGTTCATTAATTATACAATGATTTTACACTTAACCGATGTGCGTTTTAGTTCATTGGGAATATTATAACACACGTTGTGTGGGATTTATAGTGCAATTCCTTTTAGATGGTTATATATGTGATGTATGGAGAATACCATAGTTTGAGGTGGATTGTTTGGACCCGAAGTTGTATCTCTTTCCCTTTTCTCCTGCAAAACCTTCAAAGGTTCTTGCAGACCCATCAACATACTTTGGGTGAGAGCTATCCTGTTCGTAAGTGTTGAAAAATACTGGTGTTTGAGGGGATTTTGTTTGCTAAACTCTAAACCGTGGGTCACCATTGTACACAAAAAATGGTTTTTTTATGGGACTTCGAGGTCTATGTCAAAGAGGGGATGTGGAGACCGACAAAATAAGAGATAGACAAATGGTTGGATAATAAACAACACGAGTTTGCGACATAATAATCTAGGAGCCTGCATCTAAATCTAGAGGAATGGATGTAAAGGTAGATTTTACTAACTTTCATGAGATTTTCTTTGTTGAGTTTCTTGTTATTCTATGGGAGTGGTTGAAGAAATAGGAAGAGTGAAGAGGAATTTGGAGAATTCTAGAGCCATATGAATGGACACCAAATCTACTAGAAAGGTTGAATATGGTGAGTAATATAGTATACAAAGTTGTTATTTCTGGCTAGCCAGTGTTTTGGAAGGTTCATATTTGAGTTTACAATAGAATCTACTCAATCTTTTAATACAAATGAAAGAAATTTCTTTCGAGAACTGCATGGTTGTTATTTGAACAATTACCTACATGGATCAAGATGTTGCTTTGTAAAAAAGGCATGATGCCGGTGGAGTCTAATGAGATGAGTGGCTTAATTTTTGTGTGACACGAGGAACCAGGGAGATGATGAGAGGATGACCTAATTCAAAGAAGGGATAAGGGATGCAAGGAGAGGTGGAAAAAGAGAGATGTGCATTGTGGACGAGTTGACGTTTTAGAGGAAAAATAAGGAAATATGCTGAGAAAAAGATGGGTGGTGGGAGATGTAGCTAATTCAATGCAAGAACAAGATCTACAGTGGGGTTATAGATCTCCCAAGAGATGTTGACATGTCATTGGTGTAGTCAATACATAAATGGTGGAGATGTGCACGTCGTCACTAAGAGGGAGCAAGGCAAGCAACGTGGTTGGCACTCTGTGCTATGGGATGAGATATGCACGCAGTTCAAGTAAGAACTTCGACAAAGCCTATTTTTGACAAAAGGCCTAGAAAGAAGTATGTCACACAATATCAAAGTGTGCATAATAGGATAGATTTAGATCGTTGGGAGGACCGAGAAGGAGAGAGAGGAGAGAGTGGTGTAGAGGAGAGATAAGAGGAGTGCATGCACTAGGAATGGAGCATCATGTTGTGGAGAGGGCCCTCCACCCAAGATAGAGGAGAGAACTACAACGATGAAGGAGATAGTAGGGAAGCATGTAGTAAAAGGAGAACAAGAGACTAATGAGGAAGAGTACCATCTTGACATAGAATATCCATTGCATCTCATTGTCCAAGCCTTAGCTATCCCTTGGATCTAACCAACAACCACGTGCACATTCAGGATCAGAGATAAATTCTTCATTTTTTATCATTTTTTTTGAGTCACCAATGTCAGTGCATCAAAGTCAGTTCAATAGTGGGAGTGGAAGTAGTGAGGAAGAATAAGAGACTATAGGAGAAAAAAGTAGAGTGACATAATGAGAAGCACTAGAAGTTACCCCACCTTTGACAAAGATTTGGAATTATGAGTAGCAAAATAGAGGATGACAAACAATGGTCGTTGTTGATACTATATTGAGGTTTCCAGTTTTCCATAGAACCAGGACAGAGGATCTGGATCAACACTGATTTGTATGCGAGGTAGTTAGGAGAGTTAAGTAGATTCTAGATGAGTTGACAAAGATTGCATAGTTAGAGACAACTTTTGGGATAGAACACTGGCTCAGTATATGAAATATATGGATACAACACCCCTAGGACAATGAGTAGTCTAGCATATATTAAGTAGGTGCTGCTGAAGGAGTTCGAGAAGCTAAAATCCAAGTCACAATGCATAACGAAGATTAAGGAGATAAAGGAGAATGCTAGTGAATATGTTTGGAACTATGACTCAATGATTCAAGGTATTGATGGATAGATTGATATTCCAGATTCTCAATGCATGGCACTAGGAATGATCTATAACATGATCACTTCCACACATTAGAATTCCATTGAAACAATAGAAGGTAACCTCCCAGCCAAAAGCACTAGAAATAACAATGAGAATGGAAGCTATGCCTACAAGTGGAGAAAGTAGCGCAAACATGGTACAAGTGCAGTCATAGTTGCCTATTATGACCTTAAAATTGTAGGATTTGGTGAAGGGCAAGGAGAAATGCGAGAAGGTGTGGTGCACCATATGCAAAAAAGAAGCTCACTGTTGGAATGAGTGACCAACAATGATAGACTACATGGTTATGGGAATAGGAAACCCATTAGCCCAAAGGAGAGGACTATGGTATGAAATTTGTCGAATATGGGGTCACTTGCCTACTGCATGCCCTGTGATGTAGAAATATAAGAGTTCGACATGGACTCTGTTTTGTGACTCTTGTAAGTTCGTTGGACATGATATTCACTCATGTTGCGAACTGGTGTTGATTTGTGAAAGAATGTCTAATGCTTATCACATGTGGGACATAAAAGGAGGTGATGGTGGTGCACAAACTTATCAAACCAATGACTACAATGTCGCAACTAGAGGGCAAGGTATGCTTGAAAGAGGACAAGGCATGCCTACAAGAGGATGATAAGGTTATGTGCATGACATAGGACCTATTATCTATTATAATTGTGGACAAATGGGACATATGGCTTGAGATTGTTCGAACCCCTACACTACTTGCACATATTGCATGTAGTTAGACCACGCCATAGAATATTTCCTGTAGTGGTTAGTGAAGTGGTAGGATAAATGAGGACCCATCGTACATATGGTCACAATTAAAGCTTGATGCTACTGCCCTCAGGTGTGTGTAGTAATGAGAGGAGGGACAAGAAAAAGTATTGATGTTGTGAATCAACTAGAGCATCCCCATCAGTGGGTTTGGAAAGTTGTGGAACCTCCTCCAAAGTTCAATCTTGTTAGAGAGAAGCAAATATATTATGAGGCAAGGATATATTTTTTGGTAGTTGAATGGGGTACATCGACTTTGATAATGCAACTACAGAGAGCACTAGTTTAAAATAAACCTCCACTTATCAATGATAAGCTTCCACCAGAAGTGACTCCAAGGGAGGTTATCCCCATTCATAAGTTTCATAAGAGTTGTTTGGATTTAATGAAAATATGAGTGTACATTGGAGAAACTGCATAGAATGATTGAATATTGAATGTAGGGAAGAGTTGACCACTTCATGTAGGAAAAGGAAGCAATTCTTGCGCAAATACCTTAGAGAATGGTGAAGCAAGTGTTGCATAGGAAGGGAACGGACATAGATTTTTTATTTAATGTGCAAGTTGTGAGTTATGACATGGATAACTTTATATTGGATCTGGGCTTTGACGTGCATATATTTTTGAAGAAGACATGGAATTGATGGGTAAGCCGAAACTAGTATGGTCACCAATTTAACTACGACTTTCCAATTAATATAGGATATTCCCTATTGTAGACTAGAAAATGTTGAAGTTAATGTCGACATAGTGAGGAGCATGGTTGACTTCAAAGTAATTGAGATCATGGATGATACAAATTCTTATCCAGCATTTCTTGTTATTGATTCGGCCATTGGTAATCACCATTTTATGAGTTAGAAGAAAAGAAAAATGATATTTAAATTTGGAGATTTGCAAGTAGTCATGCCCTTGGATCTTAAAGAAAGGGAACACTTCAAATGTTATGTTGACTCTATGAGAGGGGACCTCAACACAGTGGACCTTGACAATATCTACAATGTAATGGCATGACTATGTCAATCCTACAACAGATGGCACTCTAAGTTGGCACAGTATCAATTCTTCTTTGTTAGGATTAGATGAAGCGTTGGAGAATTAGTAGAAGAACCTTCACACAATGACTATGTCAATTCTACAATGGATGGCACTCTAAGTTGGCGTAGTATCAATTCTTCTTTGTTAAAATTATATGAAGCATTGAAGAATTAATAGTAGTGCCTTCATGAGGTTTCCACGCGAAGATGTGCTCATGTAACTTGCGTAGTGCGATGGATTGACAAAAATATTTGAAACCACCCAAGTTCAAAAGATCGACTGACGTATATACTTTTGTGAAAGTATTCAAAAAAACTACCAAATCATCTTAGGTTTCCAGTGCTAGTCATCACCTTAAAATCCACTTCGATGGCTAGTGGGAAACACATAGGGAGTAGAAAATGTCTTGGTAGAAGTGCAGGCACTTGTTGATTATATTTGGATTGGATGCATGAGACTGTGAGGAAAGATATATTGGTAAGGAATCCTCAACTAATTACCTAGATAATTGCATTGTAGTATGGAGAGAAGAGATGATTCCATAGATTTAGTGGGTGCATCATTTTGTACATATTTTAGATATTGTGCCTCAAAATTGTTATACATAGTTGGATCTGTGATGTGGTATAATGGATTCGATAGTAATTTCTGAAAAATTCCTACCAACATTTTTGTTTGAGTCTAACGACCCATTAATAGATGAGGCATTTCACAACTTGAAAAAAATATATTTGCACATGGACCAGGGACTGCACAAAAGGAGGTATTGCTCCACACATTTTGTTGGAATTGTTAAACTATAAAGAAATTGGAAAATTGTTATACCATGGCAAAATAATTTGAGATGATTAGGATCCTAGGGATCTACATGTTTTGGAGTCTAAGGGAGAATGCGAGGTAAATGGACCGTAGTTAGAGTCCATTATGCTAGATTATACTAAGCCAATAACGACATGCAAGATGAAAATTAGCATGGAGGAAAAAATAAATTTCTCAGTAATTGGTGTTTATTGGGATTAGGAAACTATGAGATAAATCTCTAGCTTATTGCAAGAATATAAGGATTTGTTCCCCAACACTTTCTCAAAAATGAAAGGCATAATTGGCGAGTTAGGGGAAATGAAGATTCTATTGAAACCGAATGCCAAACTGATGCAATAGAGACCATGCCAAATAAATATGATATATAAGCAAAATGTCAAGGAAGAGCTCGAATATAATGTTGGAGGTTGGCATGATAGAACCTATGGAGGAGCTTAAGTGGATAAGTATGATGTCATATAATAAGAGAAAATAGGTGAGATTTAGATCATCGTGGATCTGAGAAAGTTGAATGATTCCTATATTCATGACCCTTTCCCTACGCCTTTCACATATGAGGTTTTGGAAAATGTTGGTGTACAAGAGGCTTAGTCCTTTACAAATAGTTTTTTGGGGTATCACCAAATTAAAATCACCAAGGAGGATTGGCATAAGATGACATTTGCCACTGAGTGGGGAACATTTCAATACGTTTTTGTGCCTTTCAGGCCGAATAACACTCCCATGATATTCTCTCGGTTGGTTTTCGCAACATTTAAGGACTTCATACACAATTTTTTGGAGGTTTATTTAGATGATTAAACCATTTTTCGTCTATTGAAGAAGCACATCGAGGTGTTATGATTTATGTTATATAGGTCCAAATAGCTCCAAATTTTCTTGAATTTAAAGAAGTGCATTTTTGTTCACCAATTTGGATACTTTTAGGACATATTGTATGAAAGCATGGATTATTGGTGGATCTGATGAATATTGCAGTGATTGTAAATCTTCCACCTCCTAGTTTAGTGCAACAATTGCACACTACATTGGGGTACACTAGGTACTACAAGAGGTTTATGTGTGACTATGCGTAGATTACCATGCCATTGAAAAAATTGTTGAAGAAGGATGCATATCTCTAGTTGAATGAAGAATTCCAGTAGATGTTAAAAGAGAAACTAGTAACTACACCAATTATAGTATGCCGTGATTGGAACAAAGAATTTCATTTACAAGTGGATGCATTGTTGATTGCATTTGGAGCAATTTTAGCAGAACTAGGAGAAGCTAAGATGGATCATCCAATAGGTTTTTCTAGTAGGAATTTATGCTCGATGGAATGAAATTATACCACGATGGAGTGCAAAGGATTAGCAATGGTGTATGATTTTCAAAATTTTAGACATTGCTTGCTAGGATCACATTTCAAGTTATAAACTAATCATTTTGCATTGCGCTACCTCGTCAACAAGATTGTGTTGGGGGGAGAATATGTAGATGGATTTTGTTGTTACAAGAATACATGACTTTGAGGTAATATTGAAGCCACGTAGGTTAAATGCAGGGTTAGACCACTTATCTAGGATACTTTTTTAGCGAGGATGCACATAACTTGGGTGATAGCTTACTTGATGCATAACTATTCCATGTCAAGATGGTATATGATAAATTTGCAAAGATTGTTCAATTCCTTCACGCAGGAACATCATCGCAAGGTTATACAGTCACACAAAAGAAACAAGTGGTAGTTAAGGCAACAAATTATCAATTGATTGCAAGTTGTTTTTATAAATTGGGTGCAGATGGTATACTCCATTATTGTGTGTTAGAAGTTGAAGGACCAATTATCTTAGTGAAGGCACATGAAGGGATGGACAGAGGCCACTATGCAAAGAAATCTATTGCGCAGTTCTTAGGTGGTTGATAGTTCACCATAATGTGAAAGAGTTATGTCATACTTGTGATGTTTGTTACAGAGAGGGAAAACAATTGTGTGGGGATGAAATGTCGCTACATCTGTAGGTAATGATACAACCATTTGACAAGTGGGAAGTGGGTTTCATTGGGTTGATTAAACCTACGATGAAAAGGAGTGAAGTGCGTTATATTATGACCGTGACAAATTATCTAACCTGGTGGGAAAAGTGTTATAGAAATTTTTGAGAACTTCAACCCTAATCATAAATGTCCATAAAATGAGGGCTCCTAAGTCCCTAAAAGTGTTGCTTCACTGCCTAAAGGAACAAGGTCAGCTGATTACATCATCTCCCAAAAGTTCTCCACTAAAAACTGCTCATAAATGGTCAAAACTGGACCATACTGAAAGCCCAGTGCAGAGGGTGCGATGCATATCACCTTCCAGTGTAAGGTGCGATGCATATCAAAGGGCTCTCTGTAGGGTGCGATGTTCGGGAATGGACAATGGCAGGGAAAAGCGAGGTGGAAAATCATGAATCTTCAGAAGCTCCCCCTCTGACCTTGCCTCTCTGTTTTAAACATGATGAGTAAGAGATCATCATTCTCAAGTGGAAGCAGGAATATCAGAGAGGGAACTATCAAGACCCAGAAGATGACTTACCTCCCTACAATCAACTATATATGGATCCCTCATCACAGAGATCTAGAGGCTGGAATCTTGTATCTTGTAGAGAAGTGTTGTTGGTTTTCTGGTGTATATTCATAGTGTTGGGTGATCTAAGCTTTAATTGAGGTGAAGAAGGGCTTTCTAGCTGGAGGATGACGCTAGGTTAGAACATATGGTTGTAATCCTCTTGCTACTTTTCATCTTAATAAAGCTATTCAAGTTTTCCTCCATATTCTTGTATGTTTATTTATATATGCATTTGTATGGTTAACACATATCTGGTCTTGTGTTATTTATGAATATAGATCTTTGTTCTTTGATAGTAGTATGTTGCTGTGATTCCACAGGTGCTCTTTGAAGCTGGGCAGACGAAGAAGAAG
>APFE030252082.1:0-16486 GCA_000404065.3 Pinus taeda
GTGAAAATTTTATATAATATTTTTGAGTGAAAGGAAATGAATAAACTAATGGACATATATCAAACTATGATTTGAACTAAATTCTGTCTCATTATATTGTTACAATCTCAATTTATTGGAACGGATTGAAATCACCCCTATTCAGTGATTATGCCAAATGTAGGATATAGTCATTGTAAATGGCCAGTTACCAGGGCCAACTCTTTTTTAATCAACGGGGACATTGTGGGATTCCACTATTCACTAGTTTGTCTCTGCTTTCATTTTTTGGACATCCTTTAATTGGAATATGGTGATTCAATCTTTGGTGAAGTTAATTTAATTCAAATTCACAATTCAAATTCAGTGGGCAGATTTTTGGAGATTCAATTTCTTATATTAATTGCACATTTGTGAAATATTTTATTCAATTCAAAATATTTCTAGTATGAAGGTCTCTATTAGGCAACTAGTTCCTGGCATGATACAGCAAATGCAACATGTCTGTCCCGCTGCAAGATTAGTTCCTGGCATGATACAGCAAATGCAACATGTCTGTCCCGCTCCAAGATTGAATGACATAGTCCGTGGATTTTATTTTATTTATTATTTGCGTAGGAGAACGCTTTTGGGAATATTTTGAAATTTGAAAAAAAAATTAAGTTAATTGTTTAATTTTATTTTTTAAGTTAAATTAATTATGTATTTTATTTAGAATTGTCTAATATTTGTTTTGTTAATGGTCAATTAATCACCTAGCTCTGATTGGTCAAATTCGGTAAAATTCCAAAATATTCAGAAATCTAGATTAATTAATTTCACTCTAGTCAAATTCCAAACTATTCAAAAATCTGTAATCTATATAGATAAAAATGATAAAAATGTTTGACTTTCTGTAATGAAACTTGGATTAAAATGGTTAACTCCTAGGTTTTCTAAATTTTCAATGTTTTATTTGACTGATGCAGTATGAAATAGTAATCATTGTTACGAACTTAGCTTAAAGTATTCCTTTTTTTCAGATGAAAAAAATGTTGATTTATATAAGCTCAAAATATTCCTTACCTGAACACTTGTAAGTTGTAATTTAGTAATAAAATTATTGACTAGCCTATTGAATTCCATTGGATGGTAGAGGACAGTGGCCATCTTATTTTAGAATCCTTGAAAGTTAATGTGGGTACTCTTACATCTTATTTGACTATACTTTTTACTGAGAAGTTTTTGAAGGACATATATTTGTAATGATAATCCTTTTAAGTGTTATCTAGAAATGAACAATCACTGCGGAGGTAAGGAAGTTAAACAGAAACTTATTAATGTTTACATTTGACTCTATTACAGAATCCCCTGTGACTATGGACGCCAAAACATGACAGTGAAAGTAGACAAAACCAGTAAATATCCAGACTACTATTTTTCTGTCCAGTTTTTGTATGAAGGAGGCCAAACAGACATTACAGCAGTTGACATTGACCAGGTAATAACCAAGGGTTCTGTGACTAGGGAGGCCAAAACATGACAGTGAAAGTAGACAAAAGCAGTAAACATCCAGACTACTATCTTGCTGTCCAATTTTTGTATGAAGGAGGCCAAACAGACATTATAGCAATTGACATTGACCAGGTAATAACCAATGTGACCATGTACTTGGGTTCTGAATCCCGATTGTAGAGGCTCAGATGAGACAATCAGTGGCAAGGATGAGTGTGGTCAGTGTAAAGGGAACAAAGTTGTTCAAGACAAGGAAGTACTAGAGGTACACGTCGAGAAGGGACTGCTGCATGGACAGAGGATAGTCTTTCAGGGTGAAGCTGATGAAGCACCAGACACTGTAACTGGGGACATTGTTTTTGTATTGCAATTGAAAGATCACTCTAAGTTCAAACGAAAGGGTGATGATGAAATGGACCATCCTATTGAATATTGATATTGATGGGGAAATAATATGATATTGATTGATTAAAAATGAGTATTTACAAATCACAGAGAATTGCCTGCTATACCGATCTGGACTAATCTTGTTACGTTATGACATGCATTTCCTCAACAAAACTGTCAATACTCATCAACGAGAAACCGACTAATTTCTTCAAACTCTACAAGGGACTAAAACAAGATTGTTCCCCTTCTCCGTTACTATTTATTTTAATTATTGATGGTCTGAGCAGAGGCATTCAGTTGACATTCAGTTGGCTAGAGAAAATGGACTAATTGCTGGATGCGTGGTAATAAGAACCACTGGTATTTCACATCTCATGTTTGTGGATGACCTGTTGTTTTCTAGAAAAATAAAGTAAGCAAACTACAAGCATTCCACAATATACTTTCCAGATTTGGGGTGGCATCTAGAGTTATTATGAACAAAGATAAATATGTTCTCTGATTAATAATATCTTGCCTCCAAGTCACTAGCACATTTACTAACACTAATACAAGTAACTCATTCAAAAATTGGAAATATGAAAACATACCAGGAATTGGGAATCCGCAAACAAATAAAATCCTGTGGAATGCACTCATCTCCAAGCATAAATTGTGCTTAAACCTTGCTTGACAGGTGTTTCTTGAATCATGAATCTATGCTCCTCTCCAGCTTAAATCGTTGTCAAACCTTGCTTTGGGAAGCCTTCAGGCACAACCCAGTAAAATTACAGACTCAATACATGACCCATATTGACATCTAGTGGCTCTCAATTGAAACTACCAAATGAAATGGTATCAAAGGGTAATTGTGAAATAATAATTAATAAGAACTTGGATCATATGCACAATTAGAAAAAACAACTCAAAAAGAAACTGTTGTTTTTTAAATGGGAGCAACTTAGAAACTGTCAAATGTAATGGTATGAAAAGGTAATTTTGACATAATAAGTAATAAAAACTTGCATCATATGGACAATTAGAAAAAAACAACTTAAATGAGAGCAACTTAGAAACTACCAAATGTAATGGTATGAAAAGGTAATTTTGACATAATAAGTAATAAAGTAATAAGAACTTGCATCATATGGAGAATTAGAAAAAACAACTCAAAAAGAAACTGTTGTTTTTGAAATGGGAGTTTCTCAATGGAATTTAAGTTTTAACATGAAAGGAAATTCCCAAATTTAACATTCTTAAAATTTTAATTTCAGAAAAAATGAAATTTAAAAAAAGGGTTGAAAATTTAACAGCCCTTCTTAAAAAATTTTAAGATATTATTCCAATTTTTTTTTTAAATGACAAAAATCATATTTAAAATTTTTTTGACAGGTAAAAATTTCTCCTCTGACGTGCCAGAGGCCCTTTGAAGGGCTCTGACGTGTTCAATTTTGAATCCTGAACACTAATATCCTATTTGTAGATAAAATATGAGGTAGATATTTTGTTGAGTGATCATGAATATTATTATGGTGACGAGGTTAGAAAGTTATGGCAACATGTGAAATTTAATAAAGTTTCTAATTAACTTAATATAACATGTTATAATTATTTATGAACTTTCACGAACTTAGCACATCATTGTAGGGTATGTTTAAATAAGTTAGAGTTTAATTTTATCTCTGCATGGAAATCAGAGGAAACAATAATAACCTCTTTGTAGACAAAATCTAAGTTAGAGATTTTGTTGAGTTCGCATGACAATTATTATTTGCATGTGTATGGAATGGTGCATGTGTTTTAACACATGACCACATCATAGCTACCACTCTCTTCTCTACATAAATACTCACGGTAATCACATAGAGTTCTAAATAAGTGTTGGTAATTAGTTGCTCATAACACTCAATTCCGATCTTTATGATTATAGTTGGCCTGTACCATAGCTTACCTTTGTTAATTTTTTTCCAAACATTCTCAATCATATACTCATATTCAACACCATTATAAATTTGCATGCATGAAATACACTGTCATCGATCTATAACATTGGGTGTTGATGACATAATGATCAAGTTCATGCATAGCAGTAATAATATCCTTGAGTTCTTTAGTGCACTCAAGCTTTAACAAATAAATAGAGTCCACCATTGATGGGCACATAACTTGTAATCATTCAAAGGGATGGTTTCATTTCAATGGGATATCCATATGTTAATTACAGTAAACAACTGACATAAATAATGACAAATTTCAATTTTAGGATGATCATGCCTTTATACAAGGTACTTGTGCCTTCTCCCTTGATCGAACCTTAACTAACTTGAACTAGAGGTGGCACTAATTCAAGAGTTTACTCCATTGGATCCATCATAGAATTGCAGTTAAAACTACTCTTAGATCTAGAAAGGACTCTCATTCTAGCTGTCACTCATATTTTCTCAACTCATATATGAGAGACCTATACTTATTTTCAATATGTGGTATAATTAGAGGCATATCTTTCAGGTAATTTAATTTACCAAAGATTATTTCCAAACCTCTCAATGTAGTGCAAGGAATCAATTATAGTGAGATATAATGAGGAACAAATGTGACTTTAGCTAGTTGCTATATAATAGGTCGGATTGGGCCAATTTGGAATTGTATTATGGGAATTACTTTGAATACACAAAGGTTCAAATGTCTAGATCAGATCCACCATAACCTATGAGTAGAAATGGTCATACTCTGTAGAACTTTAATTGTTCCATCCTACAAGAATGGGTGAAATCATATGATGGAGACTGGTATTTAGTGGTATGTCAGTATACTTAATAACATTAGGAGATGGGTTAAAAGACTACCTTGCCATAATAGTTTTCAAGATTATTGATTTGTTAGTCATCATCCACCGATTCATGGGCTCAAATGCTTTAGAAATCATAAGTGTTATAGTCTTTTTAAATCCGGCTTAAGGTTATTATTGGAGAGTATTCTAATTAATTTTATAATTGACCACATTCATTATAAGTATATTCAATTCATAATTGTAAGTGTACGTAAAGTTAGTATGCTTATCGTTAATTAACCATGATTCCACCCTTGCATGTTCTATGAACTAAGAAAATAATTACATATATGACATATATTGAAATACATAAAATGACAATAGATCAACCATGCAATTCCACAAGGATTAAAATATATATAATGTGTAGGGTAATACATAATGTAACAAGAATTCAACCCCTTCAAAATCCACAAATAAGAGAATTAATACACATGTATCATATGTTTAGATACATAAAATAACAACATTCCACCCATGCAAATTTCCATAATAAGAGAATTATTAAACATATATCATATAATTGAAATATCTAAAAGAACAATATTTTCAACCATGCAATTTTTTTAAATATATAATATGTATATCGAAATATCTTTCTCCCTCACAGGGTTTTTCCAATAATAGAGTCTTATGATGTGCTTATCTTCTCTCTTGTTCCTTCGACAACTTGGGAAGTTGTTTATCTTCAAACACTTATAGCTTGTCAAATCCATTGACTCGCTGATAACTTCCCTTCCTTCTCCTTAGGTACTCTTCTTCCATGCAAACCCTCGAGCTAGAATGGGTATGTAAGGGAGATGGGTGCACTGGTAGAGTAAAGGTGAGCTCATGATTCAAGAGTTTCCCACTCAATGGAACTTCACTCACACCAAACTTACAATAGATCTCCTTCAAGTCACCTCAAAATCAAAATATCATTAGGGAATCCATCCAATAATAGGGTACAAAAGCGAACTTCTCATAGCTTTCTCTACCTTTTATAAAAGCTTTTATTAGTGCCATTTGGCTCTTCATGCAAACATAAATACTTTTGTTAATTCATTTTTTTTAATTATTCACCCATCCTTGTGTCAGCCCCTCACCAAAGCTCTCATTGAAATTATTTTCTTTATTACTTATTAAAATGATATTTCCCCCCACCCACACATGTTTTCCTATTTCTTATCCTAGTTTTCTCTTGATCCCAATTCAAACTCCATAATTTGTATATTTTGTGTTTCATTAACCTAAGTCAACCAATAGGTTTTAGATTCTTGTCCCCCAACTAACCCCTAGCTTTTTCTCAAGTTAAAACATTAGTTGGATATTTTGTGTTATGCTTTTATCACATGGAGATTCTCTCATGAAATTAATTTTTCTAATTTTTAAAATAATATTCTCTAATTACATAAACAACCCCTTTTATTATTGAGATTAAATTGTCATTGAATTAATGTTTCTATTTTGAATTTATGTCCCCTTTTCCCCTTAGTATTAGGAAAATTTAGATACTTAGTATTTATTTACCTTTTAAAGGTTTTCCACACGTGATGATGGTTGGTAGGATTTTTTATTAGATTCATCTTTATATCTACATCTATTCTTCCTTTTCCCATCCCTTTAACTTCTTAATTAGTTTTCCCCAAATAACATTTTATTAATGTATTATATTTTAGTTCTTCAATTCATTTGCATAAACCATTATTTACCATCAATATTTTCCCCTAATACCAAGGGCACCAAGTTAGTTGTGCCCTTCACGAACTTTCTCACGAATATGTAACACAAAATTAGTAATCCTAGCTAATATTATGTAAAAAATTGAATTCTAGTGTCAATAGTGTGGAATCAATCAAAGCAAAGGTCATTGAATCATCACATGCATGTGCATCCAGGTGGCCTCATGCCACATCAAATCATCATCAGTAACATCTAATCATAAGGTTGGTCATTGATATATTTACACATACTAGAATATCATTATTGAAATCATCATGAATACTCATAATATAATCAACAACATAACACTAATGGGAATTAAGAACATGGTCATCGGAATACATAAACATGGAAACAATTTAATGAAATCATCATCATGATTACACAAAACATCAATTAAGTAGAGTATAGTCATCATCACAACCAACAACAACATCTATTATGCACAACATATTCATCATCACATCTAATAATAATTGTCAAATAAATAGATCATTGTCATGATGTCCTCAAAGAATAATGTACGTTCCATAAGGATATATAAAGGTTTAGATAATATAAAATCTAGGACAACTAAAGTGGGGCACTACATAAGACCCCTCTTAAATTGAGACTTCATCTGAAAGTCTCAAAAGAGGAAAGAAAAATATTGATGCATATCCTCTGCATCCCCCAAAGTAGTCAAACTAGGATTGTAATTATTGCATTGGACCTTCACTTGCTCCACCAATTGCCACCTAAGAGGTAGAATTAGTTGGTACAATAGGTGAACTGGATTAGTCGTCAATGTCCCGTCATCCATATTAGGATTTCGATAAACAAGGATAAGATTCTAAACAATGATTACTTGCTAATATGTAACCATATCTCAATATGTCTTGTATTATAAAAACTGCATGTGTAATTATGAGAAATAATAAATAATAATGTTGAAATTTCCAATAGGAGCTACCCATAATTTCTAACCCTTCTCTCTTATCGTTATACCCCCAAACCTTCTATTATCACTAAAATTTGATCATCATTTTTCCAGATGATTATGTTAAAGTTTGTTGATAATTTTGAAAGAAAAAGTTCCTTAATCATTTCAAGATATATTTCAATATATTCCTGACATATATTGATATCAATTTTATCCATTTATTATACATTTGTGACTCATTTCATCATGAAAAATACTATATGTACATAAATATATCGATTTATCTTTGATTTAATTACCTCAATAAAATTTGTCATGCAACTTGTGGAATTCATATACTCCACAATCTTCTAGCTCAATCTAACTCTCTGACTCTCTCTCTCTCTCTCTCTCTTCTCTCTCTCTCTCTCTCTCTCCTCTCTCTCTCTCTCTATCTATCTATCTATCTATCTATCTATCTATCTATCTATCTATCTATCTATCTATATATATATATAGCAAACATCACGATCATATGTGTTGATGCAGTCGAAGCGATCAGTCTGAAAGGTGATGGCTCAACAAGTTTTGTAATACGCTTGGAAGAGTCATCCCCAGTCATAGTTCCACCCTCTAAATGGTTGAATCTTGACATCCTCACATATATACGAGGTTTTTTGAGTTGATATGATTTCATCCCTATAAATTCAAGTTACCATGCTTGTTTGGAATTGGGTCTGATCTTTTTTCAAACAAGAGCATGTCATTTGAAGAATCAATTTGGCTTGGGGATTGGCGACGTTGTTTTGATGCAGTAAATGCCAGAGTGGATGCAGAGATCTGTGTACTTGTCTATGTATCATCTAGGGATGGGATGGCGGTGAAGGATCATACCCTCTATGTATCTATGCGGCGAACCCCAGATTACACCCAGTGACAAGGATTTACTATTATTTTCATCAAAGGGCTGGAATGGAGAAGAAGGATCATGCCCTTTATGTATCTATGGGGCGAACCCCGGATTACTCACCCAGTGATAGGTATTTACTATTTTTTTCATCAAATCAGTTGAGAAAAGTGGGTTTTTTTCAATAGATCTGGGAATTTTTTTTATGGATCCTCTCCCAATCCTCGAAGCCCCAAGATATAGAAAAAAATATGAGGGAAACTGAGAGTCGAAACCTAGATTTTCCATAGGGTATATTTACAAAACGCTTATGGGGAAATCAATAATCCTAAGGGCTTGGTTTGGGGATTTGGTGTGAGATTTTAAGTAGAAGATTCAAGAAAAAATGGGCATTCCTACAAAGCTTCAAAGCTTGGTTTTTGTAGGGAAATCAATGCTAGATGACACCAAGTTGCCCAAATATGGTATTATATGTGATTCATCCATCATCTTAAACATGAGACTACATGGAGGATGTTCTAGATCTAGTAACTCTAAAGGTCTAATTTCTTTCAAGGATGTTATAAAAGGAAGGGATAAATCACATAACAAATCAGAGAAACTCTCCAATATCCCTGGTCCCTATATTGTGAAATCGATGAATCATGTGTCGGCTCTTACAATAAACCTTCCAGAGGTAAATGATCTTTACTCCGAGTTTCATTCTCGAGCAGTTATATGTAGATTTAATGGTTTTTGTCCTAAATTGAAGGGCCTTTAATAATGGATCTTCTCCAGCTGGACTGAAAACTGTGATATTCATTAATGTTCTAGGGGAGTTTTTTTTGTAAAAATTGATACATTAAAATATTTGGATTATGCTTAAAAAGAGGGACCGCGGTTCTGGGGTTGTCTGGGTCTTTTTATGAATCCATGGCTTTTGGGTTTTGATGCTAACTCCATGGTGGTATCTAAAATTCTAGTGTGGATTAGGTTACATAATATCCCTCTGCGTTTTTTTCATCATAAAGTTTTAGAAGGAATTAGTAATTCATTGGGTAAGTTTCTAATGGTGGATGTGAATAGACTCGTAAAAGGAGATTTTACTTTCAGCACGATATATGTAGAAGTAGACTTTAGTAAAGGTTTACCCAATCATATTATCTTGATTCATAATAATTCTCAGTGGTACTAACCTTTTGATTTTGAAAACATGACATTTATATGTCATATTTGTATTCAAACAAGACACTTACAAAATTTGTGTCCTCAGGCACAAAAAGATTCCAAAAGAAAAAAAGAGATAATCCCAAAAGTCGAAGGGCTAGCAATTTCAAAATCAACATGTTGTCGAAGTAGAAGAGGAATAAATCAAGAGAACACTATATATATTGTTGAACAGAATTCCCAAGAAGTCATGGTGAAGAGGGGGATTGAGTAGATAGGACCTATGGTCCCAAGTTTGACCAAAGTAACAATGCCTACAATTCACCAAAAACAGAATGAGAAGACTCCCCCTAAAAGAGAGACAAGTGGTACAAAAAGAATTTATGCATCAAAGAATTTGCACTCTGATAAAGAAATCCCTGTAAACGTGGAAGAGAATCAAATTGCTATTATAACTTCCACCCACAAATGTGGTGGTTGGCAAAAATTGGAGAAAGATAATGGCATAAAAAGATATCTTAGTTATTTCATACTAAGTTCCCAAATGTATTTTCTATTTTTTTGTGTTTTTCTTTTCTTAGATTTGTGTATTGGGTACCACGCAATGGTTGGTATGATCAACTCCTTTTTAGCATTTACAAAATTTAATTTTTTCTTGTGAATAAAGTTGTGATTTTTCCTTGGGAAAAAAATATATACACCATCTATTATTTCCAACTCAATCTACCACCAACCTATATAAAATTGTGTTAGACCACCAACCTATATAAAATTGTGTCTAGATTCTGGAATCTCATATTCAAAATATCAAAGGAAGGGTTCATAATTATATTTACCATAAATTTCTTATCTTGTTATATCTCAATTATAATTATTGGCACTTTACTTTCATACCATGTAATATAAATTAACTTATTATTTAAGTTTCAATTGCACATAAATATATTTATTTTGATGACTACGACAAATTGTGTGACCAAATCACACCATTTAGTGTGAAGGACATAGATGCTATCAACCCATTAATTATCATCATTGGACTCAATTGTAGTGCTTGAAACTAATTAACTCTTATATTGAGAAGTGATTAATGCCCAATTGTTATTTCTATTCATTATTTTAGGAACCCATTATTCAATAAATAGATCAATGTGGATCCCAATGTGTATTATTTACATAATTATCATTGTTCTCATGACAACTTTTACATTTTAAATGAGAAAGGATATTTTTGTAGGATTCCCATTATTACTTGGATGTCTGTGTGTGGCTAGGGTTCGAAGCTTATGGGAACACTTCAAATTTAATAAAGTATCAAATTAACTCAACATAACATGCTATGAGATTCTTTGTGGCACATGAAACTTCGCCAACTTAGCACGTCATTGCATCCTATGCTTAAATAATTTAGGGTTTAATTCTACCTATGCATGGTAGTTGAAGGAAATGCTAGTAACCTATCTATTGATGGAATCTGGGTTAGAAATTGTGTTGAGAAAGCATGCCATTTATCATTCTCATGTGTATGGAATTGTGCATGCATTACATCACATGACCATGTCATAACTAGCACTCTCTCCTATGCATAAATACTCATTGTAATAAGAGGGAGTGTTGATAGAGTGTTCATAATTGGTCTCTTGGAGCTCTTAACTCCAATATTATGGGAACACATCAAATTAATAAAGTATCCAACTAACTCAACATAACATGTGTTGGCTTGTTGGGCCCTGACCAAGGTTCGGAAGTGTTTTAGCCAAACAAATCTTGCACTACCGGCCCTTTCAGCAGTGGGTGGAGTGCGGACTGAAGTCTCATTTGAGGTAGTAGGGGAGGGTGTTGGAACTAAGTTTTCTCACCCTAGGGATGTCTTGATGAGTACTGGAAGGGTCGCGAATCAATCTGCGCCCTCGCGCTACCCTGCACTGTTGTTAGGCTACCGCGTAGATCCGTGATGAGGCACTCCTTAAATTCTTATTATTAATGAGTTTATTATAGATTAGATTTAAGTGTTAAGGTCTTTTATCAAGAATTCAACAACTATAACCAGTGTGCACAACCATCAATCTTATAGATATGCATAAATTCAGAACATAAACATCTAGATCTGTGACCAAATGCACAATAATTTAGAAACACTTATATTTATTAATCTCCTATTCAATACAATCAGTTCTAACCTACGCACTTAGTTGTAGGGGTCTGCACACTCAACTGCAGACTCTTCTAGTCCTCTGTGTACACCGCTGCAGAGCCTACTCTAACTACTACCACCCTCGACTCGGACTTACAGACTCAGAGTGAATATTGCCTTCAGAAACCCATAATACGTTAGATCTTCCCCAAAAGCTACCTTCTACCCTTAGAGCCTTGCTCTATTTATACATTCGTATCGTCTACGGACCATGGGTAGGCCGATTCGCTTTCTATTAGTTTACATTATTTTCGAGCGGACAACCCTTTGACTCAACCTATTACAGTTCGCGCTGTGTGCAGTTCGCGGAACTTTTACAATATCATTACCTAAATTGTGGGATTTAATCCCCAAAACCATTAGGCGAGGCCTCCGCTACCCAACAGGCCCCCAACATAATCATCGTGACTCATCCCTAGTCACTCGTTGGTGCAGTGATATGTGCTGCAAAGGCTTCCCAGTCCACCATCCCTGTGAGTGATGCACTACGTTCTGTTGCTTCCTCTTTGTCTCCTAGAATGCTTCTTCAAGCTCCTACTCCATTACCTCTATTAATCCTCTTAACCGATGATGCTCATTCTGCTTTGCTCAGTTAACACAAATCAACCCCTCATAGGATTTTAGCTCTAGCTGAGGTGCCAAAGGCAGGAATTCTTTGTGGCAAAGTAGCAAGTTTCCAGTGTCTGGTTGAGCATACACACTGTCTGGTAAGGGTTGTGTTGCATTTTTGTAAGAAATATGTTGTTATCTGCGAGATCCCAATCTTCCTGGTGTGTCAGATATGAACTGTGAACTGCAATTCCATCATTTGGTTCAAGATTCACCATCTTTCCCTTATCTTTCCTATCTCGCCTACCAGCCCGTGGTTTAGGAAGCACCATTTGGACCAGTTCTTCTTCGTGCTTGAGAATTTCCAGGACATCTCCTACTATTGGTGCTGAACTCGACGCGTCATCTGTGGCCGTCGACATCACACTATCCAGAGGGTCCTACATCTCCACTGGCCATATTAAAACCCCTGGGCTTACTCCTTGAGCATCGATGATCAATAGTTTCATTCCAATTGGAAGGAACAATAGCTTACTTCTCACGATACCACAGATCATTTGGTGGATGCCCCCTATGATTTATAGGCATGTTGAAATCAAATTCAGTCGTTCCCTCCATTTCTGGTGTATTAATGTTAAATTTACGGTAGATCGTTCCAGATCTGGCTTGTAATTCGTATCTTAATTGCCTACTGCCTGCTCCCTCTTGCCATAACTCAGTCATCTTATCATGAATAGTGATAGAAATGGTCACCTCATGTTTATCCACGCAGAAGTGCAGCCCCTTTGGTGCAACCATGACCCTTGTGACATATTAATTCTATGTACACCCTTGTTGTCGCACAGCTCCCTCACAGACTGCTTTATCATCCCGCACTCTCTTTCAACTGTCTGGAGCAATGAGATTGTACTTCGGTCGGTTAGTCAGGTAGTCATCCCACCCATGTATAGATTTAGGGGACTACCATTTAATTTTCCTAGGAAGGGCTCTCCATTAAGCTTGCTAAGCTAGACCGCGCCTCCATCTATGAATTCCTTGACTACATATGGTCCCAACCAATGCAATTAGATTTTTCTATGGAATTTCTCGAACTTGCTATCATATAGCAATACTAAATCATTTTCTTTGAATGTACACAAATTGATATGGCGATCATGCCAAGAATTTTCGTGATGCTTCTATACCTACTGATGGAATCCTACCAGAAACCATTCCTCCTCTAGTTCTTCCAGTTGCGTGAGCCTCTCTTCCAATGTGCTGTGGGCTGCCATGCCTATCATTGCTTCTATTTGTAAACTGTGTATAATGTATTCCATTGGCATGACGACTTCGGTGTCGTAGACTAACTAGAAAGGTGTCTGACCCGTCAATTTCTTGAAAGTGGTTCGGTATGCCCATAGCATAGCAAGTATGCGCAAATCCCAATCGTTTCACTACGCATTACAAACCTTAGTGAACAGAGTCTCTAAAATCTTGTTGAATGCTTCAACTGTCCCATTCACTTGGGGATGATATGATGTACTTTACTGATGATATACCTAAAACTCCTCAGTGAGTGCGCTGATAGTTTCATTTAGGAAGTGTGTTCTGCGGTCACTCATTGGAATTTTTGGGCATCCAAACCATGTCAACACATTCTCAAACAAAAATTTGACAGCCATAACAGCTGTGCAATCCTTAACCGGTTGTGCTTCCACCCATCGAGTCAAGTATTCTATCACAGTGATGATATAGCACGCACCTGTCTTTCCTTGAGGTGTGATAGGCCCCATAAAGTCAATCACCCATTTTTGAATGGTTGAAGCATCATCTGTGGATTGGGTGGCATTTCATCCCTTTGCGATGGTTCCCCAGTCTGTTGACATATGTCATAGGCTCGATAGTATGCTTTTGAGTCTTGATGTAGGGTTGGTCACCATAGTCCAGTGCGAAGAATCTTCCGTGTCGTCGCCCTCCCCACATAATGTCCATCGGCAACCCCTCCATGTGCTTCTATGAGGATCTATCCTCGTTCCAATTCTAGTACATATCTTCATAATATTTTTTCATTTCCCATTTTGCAGAGGTTCCCCGGAATAACAGTAAAATTAGTCGCGCATAGCACCAATTCTTTCTTCTGTTGAACTGAATATCCCTGTGGCATGGTCCCTATGGTTAAGAAGTGGATTATATCCTCAAAGTGGCCGTCTATGACAAATACAGCATAAAGTTGTGCATCAGGTAGTCTTTCCTCTAAATTTATTGGCTCCTCACCATTCTCATTTCGGGACATGTGATCTGAGCCCAAGTTTAGGCGTCTCGACTTTACAATGACCTCAAAATAATATTCTTGAAATAGTAACAACCATCTACAAAGGTGCCCCCCAACATAGGATTATTCACTAAGTATTTCAACACGGAATGATCAGTATACATCCTAAAGTGTCCACCGAGTAGATAGTGGCGATATTTCTAGAGTGCATACACCATTGCTAACCCCTCACGCTCAGTAGTGGAGTAGTTCTTTTCAGCTTTGGACAAACATCGACTTGCAAATGTGATCGAGTGATCAATTCCTTTCGCTCCTTCCTGTGTGAGTACAATGCCTAGCGCAATACGCGATGCATCAACATGTAAATGAAATTCAATGTCCCATTTCAAGAAAACCAAAATGGGAGGGGATGCCATCTTTTCCTTGAGAATCTCCAGAATTTTCTTACAGTCGTCATTCCAACAATATGTAACATCTTTCTTCAACAACTATTCCATTGGTGCCCTGATTTGTGCATAACCCTTGATAAAATTACGATAGTAACTGGTGTGTCCCAACATGGTATGGAGTTGTTTGACACTACGCAACGCTTGTAGATTGAGTATGACAGCGATCTTCACAAGGTCCACCATCATGCCTTGTTTTCAGACTACATGGTCGAGAAAGTTTCCAAACGAGACAAGGAATGTACACTTCTTAAGATTCAGTGCAATCTGGTGTTGGAAACACGTATCCAGCATCAATCGTAAGCTCTCTACATGCTTCTTGACGAGTCCAAATAAAGTCCAATCATTAAAATAAATCTCTAGAAACTTATGAATGAATTCCTTGAATGCGGCCACTACTACACACGAAAATATCACTGGCACATTCTTCAACCCAAAGGGCATAATAGTGTACTGAAAACATCCCCATTCAGTTGCAAAGGTGGTCTTCTATCTTCTGGCGCGATCTTGATCTAATTGTACCCCTAGAATCCATTTGTAAATGAGTATGCTTCATATCCACCCATGTTTCCTAGGACTTCATCTGTAAAGGGGGTTGGAAACGGGTCATGAACACATGCATCATTTAGTTTTCAGAGTTCTACACAGATTCGAATTTCTCCCTTCTGTTTCTTCTCCTACACTATCATAGGACTCACCCAGTTAGACTCTTCTATAGGTTCAATAATCCATATTGCAAGCATTTTGTCCAATTCTTCACAGACTTTTTCCTTATACTTCGGATTCAAATGATAAGGGTGCTGGTTAGCTAGCTTCGTGTCCAGTTTCAGCATTGTCTTCATCATCCCTAGGTCACCAAGGATTCCCTTTAACTCTTTTGTTTTGGTCAGGAACAAGTCTTGATATTTGCACAGTAACTTGACGACCTTATCCACCGTGGCATCATCCCAATAATTCCCTATGGTTGCGTATTTCGACTCCTCATCTGTACCAACGTTCACCTGTTTCATTTTTAGTGGTGTAGTGATGTCGGGGTCCTTGATCGTGGGTCCGCAAACCTCACAACTCCCCTTAGTTTCTGGAATATTGATGCTTCTAGGGTCATCATCATCATCCTCTACCTAGATATTGTAACATTCTAGCACCTGGCTCAACTAATGAGACCATGCTAGTTGCATTGTTTCTTCTGGTTCCAGTGGTATTTTGAAAATCATG
The DNA here is from genome assembly GCA_000404065.3 of Pinus taeda. Classification (NCBI taxonomy): domain Eukaryota; kingdom Viridiplantae; phylum Streptophyta; class Pinopsida; order Pinales; family Pinaceae; genus Pinus; species Pinus taeda. The sequence goes on from APFE030252082.1 coordinate 15,983, forward strand.
GCCTTCACAACTTGCAGTGCGTCGCGAATAATATCCATCCATTGGTCCTCAAATAAGAACATTAATAAAAATCCTTCACGCAAGATATCCCATTTTCATGTACCATGTAAATTTTTTGACTTAGTATACCAGTTCCTTGGGATGACATCCAGGGTATGATAAAATAAGTGTACCAACTCCGGTTGGGGTTCCTCCCCATAGGCTTTGGTCCATTTTGTGAGGTGCATGCGTGGGTCATCACGTCCATCGTATTTCTTAATTATTCATAGCTACAACTTCCTAAACCTTATCAGCATCATCCTCTTGCAGTCGCGCTAGTTTTCAAAGGTTCCTTCATGCGTTGCCCACCAACGCGCAGGCATCGTGTGCAGTGCCCATTTTAATGCATTGAACCTATGGTGCTCTGGTACTATGCTTTCAAACTTGTTTAATAATTCATCCACCACTATCAACCCATCATATGTTGGTAGATCTCAATCTTGAGCGGTTACACAATGCAGCAAC
>APFE030252086.1:0-18295 GCA_000404065.3 Pinus taeda
GATGATCAGGTTGCAGACATCTGCACAAAGGCTCTCACAGAGGCGAAGTTCACTAAACTTTGATATATGCTTGGAGTTCAGGAAGTTGTCACTAAGGGGGGATAGGCTCTAGTGCCTCCTTCCTTCTCCTATTGTGTCATATTTGTAAATCCTTCATCCTATCCCAAGTTGTTCTTAAGGGGGGATGTTAGGATATTCCAACACATAAGAATAGTTAAGTTCAACTTGGTCTAGTATAGAGTTAGGTATAGAGTTAGGTAAAGTGTGTTTCTTTACCGTTGTACATTTTGTAACTTACAATCCGACGGTCACGATATGTAGTGATCCGACGGTTCATTCTCTCCTCGGTATTACCGACAATTGATCCGTGGCTTGACACCCGATTGGTCCATGAATTCTATTTAAAGCGCATGGAGGGTCATTTGTAGGTTAACCGTGCATGAGAGAAGCTGATGTAAATTTTCATTCTTTTATTAATAAATTGCCTGTAGTAGCCACGTTGGCGCAGGCCGTGGACTGTTTCCCTCTCTGAGGGTTTTAACCACGTCAAAATACTGGTGTATTGATCTGTGATCTGTTTGTGAGCGGTGTCCTTTTGGTGTTCTGTCTGAGGAACTTACCCTGTAAATTCCTACAGTTTCCAGAGAGAAGGATGCTCTGGTCAGTCTGATGAGATGCCTCTAAAACCACAGCTAGTCATCGAACTATTCGAGCGATGGGCCCTTGATTTCGTTGGACCAATTAACCCATCATTAAACTAGAAAACATATATTTTGGTGGCAACAGAATATGTCACCAAGTGGGTTGAAGCAGAGGCATTGCCAAGAGCTACAGAGGATTCTGTCATACAATTCTTGTTCCATCTATTTGTGCGTTATGGCCTTCCAAGAGAGATAATTACAGACGATGGACCACAGTTTGCTAGGAACAAAATGGCTGCAACACTCAAAAACTATCATGTCCAGCATAAAATCACTACTCCATACCACCCACAGGCAAATGGTCAGGTAGAAAACAACAATAAAATAATAGAAGCAATCCTAACGAAAACCATTGTGTCACATAGACGTGATTGCGCTGCCAGACTACCCGAAGCACTGTGGGCTTATAGAACAACATGGAGAAGTACCACTGGTTACTCACCTTATCAATTAGTGTTGGAAAACAACCCATTTTCCCCATAGAATTCGAAATCCAAACATTGCGAACAACACAGGAAGTTGGCTTAGATCTAATCAAGGCACAAATTAATCGATTACAGCAGATCAATGAGTTGGACGAAATTATGCTCTCTGCACTTCAAAACATTGCACTGATCCAACAGCATCGAGCTAAATGGCATGATGCTCTCATTAAAAATAAAGTCTTCCACGAAGGAGACTGGGCACTTTTGTACGATTCTAGGTTTCAGGACTTCCCCGGGAAACTTCAGACTCGTTGGTTGGGACCACACAAAATCCAGAAAGTACATGACAATGGTACCCTTACTCTAATCACTATTGACAGTTCTGGATATGCCTTCAAGGCAAATGGCCACCGAGTTCGTCTTTATCGCAAACCACTCACTCGGGAGTCCTGCTAGCAGCTACGCCGAGACTCTGATATGGAAATTTTGGGGGAGGGAGAGAAGTCTTCCTCACCTATAATTCATTAAGAAATTTATTTCTTTTCAGAGCTTGTACATAATTTCTTTTCTTTTGTTGAATCATTTTTGTACATATTTTTGAATCAACGCTTTGTCGTTACTATTTTTGTTGTTCCTTTTCTCAAAAGGACAACATTTTCTTCCTGCTGTTCCTTTTTCAAAAGAACAACACCCTTTGTATCAGTCGTCATTTTGCTGTAATTTTGTTCTTTTTCTTTATTTTTGCTTTGCTATTCATTTTCCAAAGGAACAACATTTTCGATTTTTGTTGTTCATTTTCCAAAGGAACGACGTTTGTGTGTTTTGATGTTCTTTTTCCAAAGGAACAACATTTTCGATTCCTGTTGTTCCTTTTCCAAAGGAACGACATTTCTGTGTTCTGCTGTTCCTTTCCCAAAGGAACAACATTTTTGGTTTTTTTTGTTCCTTTTTCAAAGGAACAACATTTGTGTGCTTTGCTGTTCCTTTTTCAAAGGAACAACATTTTTTATTTCTGTTGTTCCTTTTCCAAAGGAATGACATTTCTGTGTTTTGTTGTTCCTTTTTCAAAGGAACAACATTTTCGATTTTTGCTGTTCCTTTTCCAAAGAAACAAAATTTTCGATTTTTTTTGTTCCTTTTCCAAAGGAACGACATTTCTGTGTTCTACAGTTCCTTTTTCAAAGGAACAACATTTTCGATTTCTGTTGTTCCTTTTCCAAAGGAACAACATTTGTGTGTTTTGCTGTTCTTTTTCCAAAGGAACAACGTTTTCGATTTTTGCTGTTCCTTTTTCAAAGGAACGACATTTGTGTTTTCTGTTGTTCCTTTTCCAAAGGAACAACATTTTTGATCTTTTGTTCCTTTTTCCAAAAGGAACACCACTTGCATTCTTTTGCTCTCCCTTTTTGAAACAGCTTGTTCCCCTTGCTGTTCTAAATTAAGGATGATTATTGTTCCTATGCTTTCAAGTCTTTTAGAATACAGCTATGCACTTATGCAATGGATACAAAATCACAACATACTGAAATCAGTGAGTCATAAAATCACTATTTTTATAAGAAATTGCTCTGAATTGGTAAGAAGACAGAAGGAATGACACATTTACTCATTATCTTTTGTTGTCATTGTTGTACTAACTCTGCTCTGATTGGTTATCTTTATCATGTTGGTCCCTTTTAATCCTCTTTGATTATTATTCAGGAATAAGAGCAAAGGGTTTATATCTTCCTATTGAGATGTTAAGACTTCTTCCACCATTCCTACTCTTAAGGAGTGTTGAACCACCCTTTATGTATAAATAGGGAAAGTGCTTTATGAAAAAGAAAGAAAAAAGAGCAAACAATGATGTCTTAATGACTTATAAGTTATCAATTGCAGGATAGGGGGTCTCATCAAGAGCCAACCTACCATGATCATGAGGACGAAAGCGAAGTGGCATTCCCACTATGGCCACCACACCAGGGATATGGTCCAAAAGGTATATCAAATAAGGAACCCTTGGAACAGGAGGTCTCATCACGAGCCGACCTGCCCACCTTTTGCTCCTTCCTCGTGAATGGCATTATGGCTAACTAGTCACCGAGCCAGCATAATGGCCTACATTTTGACATCACACAACATTTCCTAAGCATATACAAAGGATCATGGTTCCATGGGTGAAATAAACAACTCTGCCAAGGTTATGGACACCTGTCAGCAGCAGAGCACTGTTAATGGTATTGAAGTCACATTATTTACACCAATAGGTAGTTATTAGCACCCTTCTATTTGTTATACCTTAGTAATCAATCATATATTATTTCCCGAACCATACAACGCATGTACATCTATTATCACCAATCATGACAGAACAATTGACAATGACCGCATGAGACTCTGTATCCATGGTAGAAGTCCTATCCCCCTAGCCTCACATCATATCACCACAGTTCCTTACGTATTAAGTGACCTAACTCTACGCCTCAATTTAGGTAATTTGCTACTTTTGTAAACATGGCATATTGCCATACGATGTTCCTTAAGGAATCTGTTTCAGAACGGCACATTGCTCCTTTATTTGACGGTCGGGACGACCTATCACATTGCGGGGGGGGGGGGAGGTTAACCTCATCATTCCCTGGATTATGTGTCAGATCACTATTCGGGAAGCTGTGTACTTGGGAATAGCACGGCTCAACGGTATACTATTTTTTATTTTTTGCATGAATTGCTGTTCATAAGCCATTTCCATTGTATACTCTGCAGCATTAGATTTTGAGCGAGTCTTGCGTCTGTCAACCCCTCTATGTTTCAAATAGCGTGAACAGTTGTCGTTCCATTGTCAAAACTCTGAGATTTTATAGTGAAACCATAAAAATGGGAGGAAGATCGATTCGGAGAGAAGTGCAGGTGTTAACAGTCTCTTATGCTACACGGGAAATCCTGGCAAGAGCAGGGTGGCTAACTTATCTCAATCGCTTACAGGAATCCAACGAGACTGTAGCAATTGAATTCTTGCAGAACTTGCAAGAGGATCACTCCACAGTGAGGGGGAGACACATAGCAGTCACCGATGACATAATCACAGAAGTCTCGGAACTGCCAGCTGCTGGACCTGTATGGACGTTAAAGGAGAGATTGCAGAAGATCATAGAAATCTTCTAGGAGGAAGGCTAGAGCCTGACAATTAGAGGAAAGGGGGTTCTGCCAGCAGCATTAGGAGAGCCGTGGGTGGAATTGGCAAAGACCATTCAAATCTACATCACCTGTGAAGGCAGAAAAGATGTGGTAAGACCACGACATCTTAAACTCTTCGCTGTATTAAAGCAAAAATGCTCTGTAAATTTACCTGCATTTTTGAATTCATTACTTCATGACGTTGCAGGGAGCATAAAAAAGGCACAGCATGTAGAGTCAGTTGTTAGTCATCATGGGTTGATTTGGTTAATAGTCATCCATAGCCTTACCCAGCAGCAGAGCAGCTGGGAAGAGCTAATTGCCATCATAGATGGAGGATTGACCACACCATCTCCAAAACGTAAACATGCCACCAGTACATCTGAGCATCTAGAAAAACGAAGGAAATCGGTCTGGCTAGCACAGCTATGAGGGAGGCTGGAGAAGCCCCAAGGAAACACCAGCCAACCGGTAGAGATAGAAGATGAGTAACCCCTATGATTAGAAGGGGAAGACAATGAGAAAGGAATGCAGGAAAAAGAGGAAGGAGAAATGGAAGAAGAAACCGAGCAATCTGAGTAGGAGGAGTAAACGGAACAATAGGAAGGTAGCCCATTGTAGGATCCACTGAGAGAAGATGAATTGGCCAAATTTTTGGCCAATATGGGCGAATACGGCCAACCTTCCAGTCCATTAGATCTCCATGTCGAAGAGGAACCTTAGGAGGGAAATGCACTTGAAGAATCACATGCATAGGAGGTAGAAGAAGAGAATCTGCCTGTTCATGATGAAAATATGACAGGAGATGCAGAACAGGAACAATCTGTTCCTAGCCAGACGACACCAGAAGAAATTCCGGAGGAAAGGGGGGCAGAAAAGGAATTCACCCAAGAAATAACATAATCAGTTAGGGTTCTTGCCCCGGAGCAACCAGAGCAGAGCAACAAAGAAGAACCCCAGAGAGAAAATCTGGGAATTAGTCACAGTCGAGGCCGCAGTGAACAGTCTGTTATTCCTTCTAAGGAAATTGAGGAAATTAAGAAATTACGGAAAGAACAGTAGAGACTACTGAACGTAATAGTTCAACTCCGACAGTAGATCAAGATTTTAAAAGCAAGGAAAAGGGTAAAAAGGACTTCGAGAAGGAAAAATGCAACCACTCCAGCAAAACCCCTAAAGACAAAGTATTAGAGGACCAGAGTCCATCCTATTGTTCAAAACCCTGTCGAAAAGAAGGATGTTGTTCCAAATAATATTGAGAAGCAGACTGTTGTTCAAATTAAAAAGGAACAACATTGGAATGATACCCACGTTAAGATAGAAATGGATGATATGTTGACCTGCGATAAGGAAATTCAGACAGAGACACCACTTTCGAGAGTGATAAGGGGCATGAACGCAAAACAATGCAATAGGAAAATTTAGGTAAAACTCCCAGTCTCCACTGCCGCATGGGGAAGAGATCCAAAAATGGTAACCCTACGAAAGGGTTTGAAGCAAGCTCAGCAAGTAGCAAAAACGCTTATAGAGCAAGCGGTCCCTCGAGAAAAGTATGAAGAGCTACAATAGCAGCTTAGGAACGTCAATCTATCCGAAAGCCAGGCCTTTGAAGGGTGGCGAAGGGAAGAAGAAAAATTCGCGAAGGTAACTCGTAGGTTAGATATAGTTATCAAGCAGATGGATACCTTATGTTCTTTATACAATGACGTCCTAGCATATAGAGCCCCTGCTAAAAATTATGCCTTGTTTTTAATGGAACGATATTTGCAATTGAAAATAAAGGCTGTTAAAGTAGGTGCTCCCATACAAATTAACACCATCGATGATTTTATAAACTGCTGTAAGCACTATGGGGTAAAAGTTCAGAGACTACTGTGTGAGTTTTATTTACATAACCTTGTATTAGAACAGGAGATCGAGCTGAACCCTGGCCCTTTTGTTGGAGATATCCAATTACAGGCATTTATTCATTTGGGGTTCATCAAATTAAATGGCTTAAAGCCTATAATGCATTCCAAAGACAAGAAAACGGATTAGATTTGTGGGTAAGAGCTGAGCCTAGGAATCCAGTACAGTTGTGGAGAGAACATAGAAACCTCATGAAGACTCCAGGTGTAATTGAAGAATTAGGACTCATTCATGAGGCAATCATTCGACAGGGAATTGAATACTTTTTCTCTATCAAAGACCTTGCCATTGATGCGGCTAAATTTCGGTATCAGATCTCTAATCCGACTATCCAGCTTAGGGAACCATTTAAGTATGAAAATTTTAAATTAGCCGCCAACCGCTTGCACCTCTATGGCGGAGTCATTTTGAGGGCAGGGCCTTCCTGGTTAGGATATAGGTTCCGGAGTCTAATTATTTGGCACCCTGCACTCGGGTACCAAGCCCTGTATGAGATGCCTGAGGGTCAGACAGGCCATTTCTTTGAACACCTAGTTATGCATCATGGCTGTAGGCCTTCACATGAGATTCCATCTCCAGCCTACTCTCTCACTGCCTTACATGTCAACTACAATGTTTTCATGAGGGCATGAAAAAGGGTAAGCAGGGGGGTGTGTGGATTACTAAAGAAGGTATGTTTTTGATAATTATTTCAGCATCTTTTCATTGGAAGTTACAAACCTTTTGTATCATGAACTAGGAAAATGATAAAGAATTGTAATAAAACCTGTGAGATTAATATGCAACACGAAAACAATGACAATTGTCATTTCCTTATGCAGAAAGAAGGAAAAATGAGAAACTGTTGTTCCAAAGGAAAGGACAAGGACGGGTTAACCGTTGTCCCTTTGACGGGGAACCGTATGCAAACAAGGCAAAACAAATCAAAGCGAATTATCCCTGGAAAGGAAGTGGAGATATCGGCTCGGCGCAGGAAAGAAAAGAGATGACTGAGGACTAACTGTTTGGTGAATCGTTGCTTTAACTATTTTTGCACCTAGATATCTCCACCTTCACCATTATAAAAGGGGCAGCACTGTTAGGTTGAGGGGAGTTAGAATCCATTATGTTTTATGTCATTTCCTTTAAGATTAAAACTTTGATCATTGAGTGTCATTAAGAATTGATCTATCGTAATTCCGCTTTATGCATTAATACAAACTTGGTTGCTATTTCATCTCTGGGTCTGGAATAACTTCAAGCAGTTTACCCCTAGAGGCTAAGGGCCCGGCCTTGGAGGACACTTGCTCCTATACTATTACGTTTGGTTTATGCGTGGTTTGCTTATCGACGTTATTTGGTAATCTGATGTGTTTTGTAAGTTTGCATCACATGCTCTGTTATGTTTAATTTATTAAGGTTTCTAAAGATAGAACTATTGTATTGACTCTGCATCGTATCGCTGTTCTTTTAAGTGTTGATATAATACTGCTAGTCTTTACAGAATACTGTTGTTGTTTAATTACAAAGCCTTTGTGTTGTGCACTTGTTCATTGACATTACAGAATTCATCTTGGGAGTTATGTTCTTTGCGATTGTTGGTTCTATAAACAATGGTGTTCTATTTTGAAATGCAGTCGTACTCTTTCTAACTGAGATTGGTAACTGGATCAGATTACTATTAAGGTGTGCCATGTGTATATATGGTTTTCAAGCGTTGTTTTATAATTCATCATTAATCAGTGCTGTTCCATTTTGGTGTGTTGTTCAATCTGTCCTTAAGGGTGGAGGATTGCCGTTTGATTCCTGTAGATTACGATTAGTGCATTTGATCTTGTAGACTAAGGTGTTACTGCTTGTTAGATTTAGTTGTTGTTACAGTTTCTTGTTTGTTGTTCCATTTCAGGTTTGTTGTTCTATTTCTTAATTGTTGTTCCATTTCTTATCTGCCGTTTCATTTCCTGTCATTTGTTATTTTGGTGTGAAGAATGATCTCAGGTTGTAGTGAGCATCGACATCTACTGTCCAGCTCCCAGATCCACGATCTGTTCTTTGGTTTCCTTTTCCATTAGTTTACAAAGGATGAGTTATTGCTACTAAACCCTTGACTGATAAATTGCTTAGTTTTCTGAATGTGTGGTTTAATATTTTGAAGTAGTTAGCCGTAAACAAGCATTCGTTTACTCTTGTATTTTCAAACATTGTACTACTAGCATTACTCTAGCAAATGATAGCCTCAGACTAAGACACTCTTTGAAATAACAAAACGTTCTCAGATTGACATATTAATGTGAGGTAATTAGAGGTGAAAGAGACCCTTTTGATAGCTTGACACCTTGACAAGACCAAGAGCTTGCTCCAAATGCCGCTCCTCCCAGACAACATTATTTTTTAGGGCAGCACCTGGGACAGGTGTTGAGCTTAAAATTATAAGATTGGGACCTCCCTGACCATGATAAGTTCCCTCATCTTGAGACCTCGCACCTCGTGAAGCCCAAGCATAACATCGCGGCAGGGGTTACAGAATTAGAGCTGCGAAAGTGGTTGTGCAGAGTGGAAAAGGCAGGGCTACTTAACTTGCTCTGGGTGCCGCATTTCCACTACGCCCCAATAATAATTTTCGTCATCAGGCAGCTGCTCTGCCTGGTTCATGATGGGTGTTTGTGGCTAGAGGAGCCCATCCCCATCATGACAGACTTGATTCACCGCATTTCCAGGCTTCCATGCAAAGGGGAGGACCCCGCAGACATCTCGGAAGGGAAGAGCAGTGACTTGTCCATCACGGAGGCCATAAAGAAAAAGTACAAGCTAGCCAAGAAGAAAAGGAGCTACGCCATATCTAGCATCAATGATAAAATAGTGAGAGTGGTGACCCAAACACTGGTTGGTAAGGTTATTCGCAAGTGCCACGTGGATGAGGTACCCGCGCCAGTGGTAGCACTTGCTGAACAGTGCGCGAAGGGGGTCCAGTTCAACTGCTTCGAGTTTCTCTGAAGGAATTCTTGGAGAATTGTTGCGAAGCTCAGGAGCAAGGCAAAACGTTCCATTATGCATGGCTTCTGTTTTCCATAGTGCTCGTGGCAGGGGAATTGCCGGAATATAGTCAATTCCCCACAATTGATAGGGTTCTTCCAGAGGCCACGAAGTACGCTTTGCTCTGGGCCACAAAGGATGCAAATAGGATCCACGATAATAAAATATTCTAGGTGTTCATGGAGATGAACCTCAAAATGGGGATCAACCGCAAGCCGCGGTTGTCACCCACTATTTACAACAGCCTATAGAGTTTTGCGGAACTTAAAGCGGACATCCATAGCATATACATCAGAGTGCACAAGGACCCGTCCAAAAAATGGAGGAAGCTACCCTTTATAGCCATAGGTGATGTCATCTTTAACGTCTTGGAGACATGGTCATTGGATTGGCGCGCCCCAGACATCGCAAAGATGGAGAAGTAGATGGCACAAAGGAAGAAAGAAGAGGCCAAACTGCGCATCGCACAATTGGCAGAAAAAAGAAGGAATGAGGCAGCGGTAGCAGAATCGCGGGCGGCGTGGGATGCTGCGCAAACAATAACTGAACAGGAAAAGGCCACAATAGCAGCAGCAGTGCAAGAGGCAGCCGCGAAGGCATGCGAGGGCCAAACATTGTCTTCGCATGGGAAGGAAGCAAAGGAAAATGAGGGAGGCACGGACCCACAAACTATGTCAACACAGTTGAAGCTCCAGCACCTAACTGAGCAGACAGGGCCACACAAGAGGTCAAGGCATCGAAGTTGTCTATTGACCTGATCACCCTGACCGAGGGTGATCTGCATGACATCAGCGAGACAGCGCACGATGTCACCTCCGAGGCCCTCCAAAATTTCATGCAGAAGAACTAGATTGTGTTGTCGGCCCTCAGAGCGCAGCTGCAGGAGTTGCAAGTGTGCCCTCCTCCAGCTAGTACCCTTTCGACTAGCCTCACAGTCGAAACAACGACAACAGAACAAATGTTGCGCACTCAGGTGAAAAATAACATAGTGATGCCAAAAGGAGCACTAGTGACAACAAATGAGGCCAATAGGCCTACGATTAGCACACTGAAGGGTCTCAGCATCAACATGGCTGCACTCCCACAGGAGACCTTATACGTTCTGCAGGATGAGATAACTGTAGAACTGCAGGCTAGGGAGAGCTACTCACTGCGAGTCCTCAGCGAGCAAAAAATCAATATGGAACAGTTGAGCTTACAGCGTGATGAAGTGGTGTCGTAGAGTCAAAAGCTGGTACAGGTAGTAGATGAAGCTTGTCAAAGCGTCCTGGAGTTGGCCATCCCAACAGACACACCAGCAGAGGTGCACATCCACAAGTTAGCAGCAGGGGTGCTAAGGCAAGGGAGGAAATGACAAAGGTTCAGCTTGAGCTGAATCTTCAGATCGTCGAGATGCAGTTAAAGGTGCAACCTTCCACCCCTCCCAAAGTCAGAGAACAACGTGCTAGCACTATTACAGTGGGACTAGACGAGATTGGCAGTGCAATGAAAGACTGCACCAACATGTTGGAAGACTCATTTGAGGTCCTCACAAATCTGTAGGACGACCCCAACATCCAGTGCTTAGAGACAGAGGCGTGAGAAATCCAACAGCATTATGACAACATCAAAGGAACTGGTAGACGGTGGCCCTCACGCAAAGGCTCGCGTGGATGCAACAGGCCAAAGCATTGAAAGAACAGGTGGAAACAACATGACACAAGGAAGTAGTCCTGAAGGCATGCGTTCAGCCTTGGATCGATGAGGCCTTCACCATCACAGCAAAAATTGAAGGCAAGATCACACACATGCAGGGGATACACGCACAAATGCAGAGAAGCACTTCCGACACAGTGGTCTCGGAACAACGCATGCAGCAGCTCAGTGCACTGCCAACCTTGCAGCAGTTCGAGCAGAGTTGGAAGGACTCTGCTCAAAGATCTCTGCACCGACAGAGTGACTCGAGGGTGAGTCATGATGTTGGTGTTGGTGGCCTGTTGGGAATGGAATCCCCCCAAGGCACGTTTTGGGGCTTAAAGCCCAAGTTTTGATTGAATCCTTTTGTAAAAGCTCCAAGAATTGCGAGCGCGAGGCGCGAAATCATAATAGAGTCACAGGGTTGGCCACCCTAGTTTTTAATGTAATGTTGGCTGGATAGACCTATCCATCTTTCACGGACCATGGGATTGTATAAATAGATCAAGGCTCTAAGTGTATAAGATAACTAATAGAGAAGATAGAATAGGAGGGCATGAGAATTCTAAGTGATTGAGAAGCAGTGTAAAGTGTGTCTTTGGGTCATAGATTAGGGAAAGGCTTTGCAACTGAGTGTGCAGAGGCCTAGTAGTTTGCAGCTAAGTGCGCAGACCCCTATAGCTGAGTGTGCAGGGAAAGTCGAGTCTATAACTGTTGGAAAAATAAATAAAGGGAAAGTTTACCATATTTTTGTGAATCTTTTCCTGTTTTAATATATGATTGGGTATAATTTGCAAGTATATTGTTTATATGCTGCGCGAACTTATTTGAATGTTTTGTATAACTAGTTATAACATAAGACATCCAAGTACGCGAAGGTAATTAATTGGTATAGGAGGATAAGTAAGGTCGCGGGTAATAGCACAAAGCATGGCTCTAGCAATGCAGAAGCTCCACACTCCCTGGTTAGGGTTGTGAGAAGGTAGTGTATGAGGGCGTGAGGAACAAGGAAGTGTGTGAAGAGACTTGTGCACAGGGACACAGTGAGACTAGTCGAACCTCTCAGACATCTCAAGGGTGCAGAAACCTAGTTCTAGCACCCTCCCATACTACATCGGGTGAGACCTCAGTCTGCACTCCGTGGACTGCTGCGAAAGGGCCAGTAGTACCGGTATTTGTTTAGCTAATTAACTCTGAACCTCGGTCAGGCTCCAACAATCCAACAGTAGGACAATCTTCCATTTCATGATCCAACATCGTGCAATACTTGCACAACGGATGTGTTGGATTAGTGCAATCGCGGGCATAGTATCCTGGTCCTCGACAATTGTAGCAAATCAGATGCCCTCGACCTATGCCAGGTCCTCCTCCGCCTCAGCCTTGTCCACACCCCTGAAATCCTGCCTGTGCCATCCTTGCGCTCTGGTCAAGGGGTCGTGTTTTATCCTAAACCCTATAGGTTCATAGCTTTTGCAAGTACACTCATCATACCCTACCGACCTACAAAAGTTGCAGAATAGCTATTGCAGTGTCTGTACAAACTTTTGTAACAAGTGATAGTTATCTGCATGTTTTTCAGCTACTTGATAGATAGCATACCATAATGCAGGCCCCGCGCTAGGTCCTGCTTGAGCTTCTGGCCTTAAAGGAATCAGTCCTCCTCTTGCAATATAGTTTGCAAAGATCGAGAAATGGTCTTTGTCATGATCCTGACTCTTGCACTTCAAGCACCATACCTCTTCACGCACCTGTGGTCGTACTGTCATTTCCTGCTTCAGACTTTGCATCTCAAGGCATAGATTCTTCAGCTACACATGGATCTGCTGAACTCCTAGATTTGGATCTTGCATCAAAGTTTCATGTAGTCTCATGGTAATCTCCAAGGCCTTTTCCTGAGTTGTTATCTTCTGCTGCGACAAGGCACTCCTTAAGTGCGGTAGTAGCGAAGCCACAAACCACTCGTGATGTTGTCCATCTGTCAAATTCATGTTGGCTTTGTGGATTGTACACTTCAACCTCTAATCTAGTTCCCACTGCGTCTCGCTTGGTTGCATCGAGACTTCTTTGGATCCCACAATCCATTGTGCCTCATATTTAGACCTACTTAATTCTCTATTCAGTGCTGCCTGGATGTCTTTCACTCCAACATTCGGGTTATCATTAGAGTACTTAATATTCCAGGTTAGTGCGCGATTTTGTAGAGCTGATCCGGACTTAACAAGAACGCAACAAATTAAAAATATAACCATAAACACAATATGCAGCGGAAATAATACTTCATTTCATTAATGTAAAATAATGAAATATGCTTACAAATAGTAATGGGAATAAACCAGCTAGGGCGATGGTAGCTTATCTCTGAGAAGAGATGTGGTGGCTACATGCCTTTGAACTGTGTTACAATGAGGCTCAAAGGCCTAGTTATTGTTGAGAAACAATGGAAAACCCTTAACATTCCAAAACCTAACCCTAGAAGATGAAACGCCAAACTGTGGGCCCTGTTTGGGTAAATTGGTACATCAACTTCCCGGGGTCGTAACTTTGGCATGCGATCTCTGTTTGACACGTACAATAGCTCGTTAAAAAGATCTATCCGAGCACTACCACTTGGGAAGGTTGGTCCGTGGACCCATGTTGCCCCCAAATTTCCCAAAAAACGTCATTTAGGGCCTCAAAACTGCTCCGGAAGTTTAAGACCCGAAAAAACTACTAAAAATAGTAAGTTGTGCTACAATTAAGGAAACTGAAAATGCTGAGAGAAATAATGGTGGGGGTCCAGGTGGACTTGGCAGGTGGCCACCAATATCCACCTGGATCATTCCTCCCCCCTTAGGAAGTAATGGTCCCCATTGCGTTGAGTTCCTCCATGAGATGAAGAAAATTTTGCTGAACTTGGTCCCTGGTGAGCCACTTGCCCTGGTGAAGGAGTTGGCCTGCTTTGACAACTCGATACAGTTGGATATTCTATTGGCGAGTGTTCTTGATTTGTGTGTCCATGATTCGATCATTTGCATCTTTTTCCATGCAATTTGGATTTAATTCTGTGGGTGTGAGCTGTTCTGCAATGTCAGATTTGTCTAGCAATGGTGGAAAGTATGGCCGAAGGCGGTCCACATTGAACACTGGGTGCATGCCAAGGAATGGGAGAATGCCGAGCTCAAATGCATTGTCTCCCATAGCCTTAGTAATGGTGTAAGGACCATAGCGGATGGGTCTCAGTTTCCGATAGGCTCCAGTAAGGCATTCCTTTTGCAAATGCAACCAGACTTTGTCGCCCACCTAAAACTTGTGCGGCACCCGATGTTGATAATGTTGCTGCTTATACTTGTCATTTGATTTCTCCAGAATGTCATGGACCTATTGGCGAATATGTTGGATGTGCTCAATGAAGCTGGTTGCCTTGTCTGTTTCGGACTGGACATGAGCCGAATCTATGTGAGTGGCTACAAGTGGCATGGCCACATCAATGGGGCATAGTGGCTGGAATCCCAAGCCCACCTGAAAAGGGTTGTGGCTAGTCGAGCTATGAAGAGCTCTGTTGTGGCTGTGCTGAACATAGGGGAGGCTCTCGTCCCATGTGCATGGATGCTTTGAGTTGTACATGTGCAGAATGTGTACAATCATCCTATTAACAACCTTTGTCTGACCATCAGTTTGAGGATGGAAGCCTATGGACTTAGTGATTTTAGTGTCCAGCATTGACCAGAGACTGGACCAAAATGTACTGTGGAATCGACTGTCCCGATCTGAGATGATAGACTGTGGGATCCCAAAGTGAACCCACACTCATTCAAAGAAGAGTTTAGCAGTGGCTTCTGCTATGATATTCTTCTTGCAGGCCGCCATAATGACCATCTTCGAGAACTTGTCGACAACCACAAAACATAGTCATTTCCATGCTTAGTGGAAGGAAGGCCTGAGATGTAATCCATGGAGATGGATTCCCAAGGTCGATTAGGGGTAGGCAGCAGGGTATAGAGGCCTTGCTTCTTGATGGTCGGTTTGGCAATGGCACAGGAAATACATGATCTGATGTACTTCCCAACATCCTGTCGAAGATTCAACCAATAGAAATACTTTTTTAGTACTGTCACCATTTTCTTGACCCCGAAATGCCCAGCAGCCTGACTGTAGTGTGCTTCCCAAATCATCTTGGCACGCTTGCTTGAAGGAACACAATGGTGACCCAGGTGGCATACTCCTGGAGGTGAAAATCTGGAACATCCCAACCCTCCAAGAGTGTCTGGTATGTGTGGCCGAATTCTGGGTTGCGTTTGTAGAGAAGTGGCCAATCAGAAGTCTCATGCCCACAAGAGTTGAGCATGGTGGTTAACATCATGATCGGTGGTCGACTGAGGCAATCTGCAACATTATTGGTGCTGCCCTTCTTATACTTGATATTCAAATCGAATTGTTGCAGGTATGTAGACCACTTCTGATGGCGATCATTCTGCAATTTCCCTTGGGTCTGTATGAACTAAAGGGGTCAGTGGTCTGTTTGGATGACCATTTCCTTCTCCAAAATGTAATGCTTCCATTGTCGGCAAGCCTGCACAATGGAATACATCTCTTTATCATAAGTGGGATACTTTCGGACTGTGTTTGAAAGTGTTTCATTGTGATATGCCACTGGATGCCCGTGTTGCGTAAGGACTGCCCCAATAGCATAGTCAGAGGCATCTGTCTCGACCTCAAATGGTTGTTGTAAATCTGGTAACGCGAGCACTGATGCCATGCAGAGGCGATCTTTCAACTCTATGAATGCCTTCTGTTGAGATTCAGACCAAAAGAATTTTGCTTTCGTTCCTCCCTTGGTGACCTGACTCAAAGGCCAACTGAGATTAGAAAACCCCAACACGAACCTGCGGTAGAAGTTGGCAAGACCTAGAAAGCTACGGAACTTTGTCAGAGTGGTTGGAGATGGCCAATCCCGAATGACTTGGATCTTAGTTGGATCCACATGAACCCCCTGTTCATCAATAATGTATCTTAGATACTGAACCTGGGTCATGCCAGAAGTGCATTTCTCCAAATTGGCACATAGCTTGTGTTGCCGCAGTGTTTGGAGAACTTGTCGGATGTGGTGGAGGTGCTCTTCCCAACTCTGGCTGAAGATCAGAATGTCATCCAAGTATACCACTACAAATGAGTTGGTGAATGGCCGCAAGATGTCATCCATTAGCCTCATGAAGGTTGCAGGAGCATTCGTCAAACTGAAAGGCATAACCAACCATTCGAAAAGGCCCTCCTTGGCTTTGAAGGGAGTCTTCCACACATAGGGTTCGATTGGTACCTGGTGATATCCTGACTTCAGATCTATCTTGCTGAAATATTTTGCCCCCTTTAGTTGGTCCAAGAGGTCATCAATCCGTGGGATCAGGTACCTATTATGGATAGTGATCTTGTTCAGCGCCCGATAGTCAATACAGAGTCTCCAAGTCCCATCCTTCTTCTATACCAACACGATCGGGGTCCCACAAGGCGATGAACTTAGATGGATGTGAACTTTCTGTAGCAGCTCCTGAATCTGCTTCTTGATTTCATTGTTCTCCAGAGCGGGGCGCCGATAAATTGGTCCATTGGGTAGCGGCACACCTGAGGTCAGATCGATGGGGCGATTGACCTGACAGTGTACAGGAATCCCTGCGGAGGAAGTGAAGATGTCCTCGTACTCCTCCACGACCTTGTCCATCTGTAGTTGTCATGCAGAGGGGCCCTATCTAGAGGCCGTGGCCACCGTCTTCTTCTTTCCTTGAGGGCGTATCATCAGGAAAACAAATTTCTCGGTTTTGGAAATGAGCTTACTGCATTTTTTTGCAATAATCAAAGAGATGGTGGTAGGCGGTGCTACCTCTGGTATCCTGTACAACGTATTTCCCAATGTAATAATAACAGCACAGGGCCTTGATTCATACACAGCATGTCGCTTCCACAAGTATGGTTGTCCTAATAATACATCACAAAGTTCAAGGGGAGAAATGTCACACAATACCTCATCCATGAAAGGCTTGATGTTGTATGGAAGGCGACACTGCTGGCTCACTCGAAGATCCCATCCTTGGTGAAGCCATCCGATGGTGTACAGTTGTGGATGTGCTATGGTCGGAAAGCCTAACCACTTCATGACCTCTACCGAAATGAGGTTCTTTTGGTTCCAGGTATCAACAATGAACTGTAGCGGGCAGCCCTTTACCCACATCTGGGAGTGGAAGAGACGCTCCTCCTCCTCTGGATCTCCGGGTTCATTTTTCTGGATCTTGGCAGTAGCAACAGTGGCGTTGGCATCCGCATCAATGATTTGCTTCCATTTGTCATTCCCCTTGTCAGGTTCTGACTTAGAGTCGGAACATGCATTGAATTCTAAAACCTTTAGCTCAGCCACGAGTGACTGCTTGGCCCTACACTCACTTATGTTGTGAGTGGAGCTCTTATGGAACTCACACCATTTTCCCGTGTCCTTTTTCGGCTTCACGGTGCTATTCCTTGCTTGTAGCTTTGGCGGGTTGTCTTGGGCTGCCCCGCCTTGGCTTTGTCCTTTGTTATGTGGTTTAGGGGCACCTTTTCCTTGCTTCAGATTCGCAGATCCAAAGTCTCGCTTCTTTTGTTTAAACTTCTGCTCGACCTTGATGGCATATTGGTATGCTATGCTAAGGGAGGAGATGTTCAGGAATTCTATTTCTTCCTGGATGTACTTGTGTAGGCAGCCGCGGTATTTGAGTATCAAATGGTTATCCAAATCCTTGATATCCAACTTTGTGCGAAGGGTATGGAAAAGATTAGTGAACTCCGGCACGTCTTGGTCCCTTCCCTGTCGCAGCGTGGTCCACTTTATGTATTCATCCTCATAGCTTCCGACAGGGTAGTACTGCTCCTTAATGGCATCCCAAAATGAATTCCAGGTGGGTGCGGCTAAAAATAGTGAGCCAGTATTTTCATCCTTTTGCTCGCAGTAGGTTTCCCACCAGTCCTTGACGTGGGGGGCTGCTTTGAGAAGAGCGAAAACAATATTTTCCCGACTCAAAAATTCATGAACAGAAAAATAACCCTCTAGCAGATTTAACCATTTATCTACGACATCTACGTCTATCTGACCCTCGAATATGGGGATTTCAAAATTAACTTGTACCTCAAAGGGCGTGGCATTTCTAGCGTAGCTGCTGGAAGCCAATGTATTGCTTCTGGGTAGCCGCTAAAGGATCTGGGCAAAGTTGTCCATCATCGCATTCCATTGTCGCTCGAGGGCTTCTTCGAGCAAGATTTTGATAGGATCTCCTGCCCCTCATCTTTCTTCTCATCCGCCATGGGAGGCCATCAAGATTTGTGAGGCTGGTCTTGCAAAGGTTCGACTAGTTCAAGCCCTAACTCCTTATATCCCGACCTCATTGGGGACATGCAAAGAAAAACAGAGAAAAAGCAGAC
>APFE030252086.1:52995-70909 GCA_000404065.3 Pinus taeda
GAAGCCTATCATTTATGATGAAATTAATATCTACCCCTGTGCTAGAGGTTTCTTTATAGTAGATTTTGAAAATCCTGAAAGCAGACAATGTATTCTAGACTCCGGCCCTTGGTTTTGGGAAAAATCAGGCCTATTCATGAAGCCATGGAACCCATCATTCGATCCCTCTACAGCAGTGATAACCTCAGCACCATTTTGGGTGAGATTGCCAAGCCTACCCTTGCATCTCTGGAATCTCTCCTCGCTAAAAGCAATTGGAAATGCAATTGGGAAATTTTACTTCAGGTGCCCAGAAATAGAGGAATATGCCAGAACCACCTATGCACACATCTGTGTGGAAATGGATTTCAGCGCCGGATTCCTAGCTGAAATAAACCTAACAAGTAAAGACTATGTGTGGAACTAGAAGCTTGATTATGAAAGTGTCCTCTTCAGATGTCGATCGTGCTTTGAGACGGGGCATCTAGCCAAAAATTGCCCAAAAGCCTCTGAGATAAATTTTGCTAGAAAAAACCACCACAGATCTACATGGTGGGAAGGAGCTCAAAATTAACACTACACTGTCATCAAAGAAGAAGAATATTCTAGAGAAAATGAGTCACAAGAAATCAAGGAAGAAGGAAGCAACTCTCAAAACAAGCAAGGAGAAAGCCCGCCCCAACAAATCAACAGTTATGAGGATTTGAATACCGCAGAAAATAAATCTTCATTTAACAGCAAAGCAGATCTCCTAAACCAAACTTCTTCTCCAACTATTTTCAAAAGAACGAACACAATAGATCGTGAAGCTAAGATACCAATGTCCCAAGAACCAGAAGAGATGAAGGAGATGCAAGACAAAGCAAGTTGGAAGACCGTAGAGAAAAGAAAGAAAGCTACAACACCAATCTCGCCAAGAAAGACGAGGAGCCAGACAAGTAAAAATTAAGAAAATTGTAGGTCCGATAGACCAATTTGGTCTGAGTGGACGTTAACCATCATCATCATCATCAAATACCATATAACAACTATTCCATAAAAAAAGAAACTAACTTATGACAACTACGTGGCAAAGTCTAGAACATATGAAATGGTTATGTGAAAACAACGTATCGACATATGAACCCAACGTATGCCATGTTAAGACAAGGTCGTTACAAATAAAGTTATAACTGTTGTATATGGTATAAAGTTGGGATATGAATATATGGCAAGAACCATTGACGTTGACACGTAGATACGGTGGGGCTTGGGTGAGGCGGCCACGTATGTGGTCCGGCCACCCAAAGCCACCACGCATTCCATAATAAAAACAAGAACTGCCACCCAATTTAATGTGGATCGTTGGGAAGGGATGGGTGTGGTCCCGTGAGGTACGGGCCCACCCCAACAACAATAATAAAAAAAATAATATATGTTATATGTTGGGTAAAGTTTAGTTGAGTTGGTAAATGATTTGTAAAATATGGGTTTTATAAAAATAACCCATAATAATATTATGAATTAATTCGTCTTAAAATTTTATATAAACTGATTTTTTACTATTTGTCAAGGGAGAAGATCAGTGGCACGAATTTCGAGACAAGGTGGTGGAACTTTGAGCACTCAGAGGCATTGGTGGAACCTTGCCTGAGTAGAATTTTTGCAGGAGGGTGATTTTGGTCCAGACTCATAATTGGGCAAAGGTTATATGGATTTTGCACCTCTCGGTGACGGGAATCCATTGGTAGTGTCAGTTTCTGCAACAGAGCTCTCCTATTTTCAGGCACTTTTCAGCATGGAGGTATAATGCTCCATTTTGTAAATTGATGAATGTAACTTCTTTTGATGCCATTTTTTTAATGAATGAAGGCCTCCCCATTGATCGAGCAGGGCCCGGAGACGTAGTCCAAAAAGGATGAACTCTGTTATCAAGCTTCTTGTCTTCTTTTCATGCTTATGTGTTTTTTCTTCTTCTTCTCAGATGTGCACATTTAAGTTTCTCTTTGGTTAAGCTACAAACCGTTGATGTAATTCTTTTTATGCATCTACAAAACAAAAGATAACCTGGATCAAGTGGTATCAGAGCAGGTGTTTTTAGATGTGAATTGCATGTTTGTATGCTAACGAGAAACAGGCTCCAAAGAGGCGAAGGGGAATTACAGTCTTTCGATCCTGAGGCGGGGCGTGCACATCGAAGAAGAAACATGGTAGATGAAGAGGCTCGATATGAGGAGGAGCTCAATTTTCGCAAGACCTTCTATATGATGGCAGATTGTGTTGAGAAGTTGTTCTCAAAGCTCGAAAAGCAGGAAAATGCAAAGGGTAAAGCTCTAGAAGGAAAAGGTTCAGTACATGGAGGTGATGGGGGAGACCCACCTCCTTCTCCTTCTACAAGTGAAAGTTCTTCTTCCTCTCACCATCATAATAATCGAAATTCCAAAGATGCATCTAAAAAGATTTTTTTTTAATTAGATGTTAAATTTGATCTACCCATATACAATGGTGAAAGCAATGCAGAAAAGCTTAATAATTGGATTAGGCAGATTGAGATCTACTGTAGGATTCAGCAGATCGTGGAGGATGAAGCAAAGATTTAGTTGGCCTCTTTGCGATTAACCAGCACTGTTCTTGTTTGGTGGGAGAGAAAAGTACAAAGCAGTAAGGATGTGGGTAATCTTTTTCCTTTTGGCCTAATTTCATTTATGCATTAAAAGCACAATTTTATCCATTTAGGGTTTTAGAGAAGAATTTAGGAAGCAAGCACTTAATTTGGGTTTTGCACTTGATACACCTGAAATTGTAACTAAATACATTGGATCGTTACATAGTTATATTAGGCATTCATTGTTATTGTTTGAACCAACCACCATTGATGTGGCCAGTGTAAAGGCCATTCACATTGAGAACAGGGGCAAACATGACAGAGATGATCATTCAAAGAAACCACCTTCCAAACCTCCCAATGGAAAACCAAAATCAAAGTAGAAAGGAAAGGAGAAGAAGACAACATCATCCAAGAAAGAAGAAGGAGAGAAGCCTTATTGCAGCCACTTCAAAAAGGAAGGTCATGATGAGGATCACTGTTGGAAAATGCATCCAGAAAAGCAACCGAAGAAATTTGGAGGAAAGGGAAAACAGAAGACAGTAGCAGCTGTGTAGCAAGACCTTGGTTCTGACTCAAGAGATGAAGTATTGATCACAGCCGCGAGAACAAAAGGTACTCTTACACCGCATGTTAATTCTGATTCACATGAAGGCACTAGTTCAGTAAATGAATCCCTTCCTAATGAACGAAATAGAATGGAGTTATTTCATATTAGAGTTGTGGTGAATCATACTAAAGTAGAGACTCTATTTGATATTGGATCTCAAGCAAACTTAATTGAAGAATCCTTGGTAAAGAAGCTTGGCTTGGAAACAAAACCACATCCAAAACCTTACCCACTGGGATGGATACATGATAAAGCAAAAATAAATGTAACTAAACAGTGTAAGGTGAAATTTGTAATTGCTTCTAAGCTAGTGGATGAAGTAGTATTGGATGTAATACGATTGGATATCTGTGGCATGGTATTAGGGAGCCCATACTTATATGATAGAAAAGCTATTTTCTTTCGTCATGAGAACAAATACCAAATCACCAAAGATGGGGTAGAATATATTGTAAGGGCTCATCAGAATAAAATCAATGCCAGCCATGTAAGTGCAGGACAAATGAAGAGATTGGTGAACTCTAGTAAGGGTTGCATGCTTATGGTCGTAAGGGGGAAAGATGCAGAATTAACTGATGCTTTTCAAGGTTGTGATCATGAACATAAAAAGGAATTATTTAAATTAATTTCTAACTTTGATGACATATTTCAGGAACCCAAGGGATTGCCTCCAAAAAGGGGAATCCAACATGAGATTCACTTGCAGCATGACGCTCCTTTACCAAATATTGGCATGTACAGGATGTCGTCCATTGAGATGGAGGAAATCAAAAAGTAGGTGCAGGAATTGCTGGATCAAGGGGTCATCAGGCCGAGCACTTCTCCATGTGGCTCTCTGATCGTCTTGGTGCCAATGAAAGATGACACATGGAGGATGTGCATTGATTATCGAGCATTGAATAAGATCACGGTGAAAAACCGCTACCCTCTTCCACGTATAGATGATTTATTAGATCAGTTAAAGAATGCTATCTATTTCATCAAGTTGGATTTGCATAGTGGTTATCACCAGGTGCAGATTGCAGAACAAGATGTGTGGAAGACTGCCTTCAAAATGAAGCAGGGGTTGTTCGAGTGGATGGTGATGTCGTTTGGACTTTGCAACGCTCCAGCTACATTCATGAGGATCATGAATGATCTCTTTAGGCCTTTTATTGATGAGTTTGTTCTTGTATATTTAGATGATATTCTTGTTTTTAGTAAGAGTTGGAATGAACATGTATGCCATGTAAAGAAAGTGCTTGATGTATTGAAAAAAGAAAAACTCTATGTAAACTTGTCAAAGTGTGAGTTCGGGAAAACCTTGTTGGTTTACCTAGGTCATATTGTTGGTCATGGTCAGTTGAAAATAGATCCTTCAAAAGTTGAAGCAATTGTAAAATGGCCTAAGCCTACTAATGTATTAGAGGTCAGTAGCTTTTTATGTGCAGTCCAGTATTGGCGAAGATTCATTGCCAATTTTTCTATTATAGCAGCACCTTTGCACACATTGACAAGTGTGAAACAGCTCTTTCAATGGGGAGGAAAGTTGCAAAAGTCCTTAAAAGCATTGAAGGAAAAGATTAGCACCGCACTAGTCCTAGCCTTACCCGATCTCCAGCAGCCATTTGAGATCGAAACCGATGCCAACGGATACGCCATGGGAGCTATACTGATGCAGTAAAAGAATTCAAATTGTTACCATTCTGAGAAGTTTTCTCAGGTTGTGATAAACTATCCTACTTATGACAAGGAGCTTTACGCCTTGGTCCAAAGTGTGAAGAAGTGGAAGCACTACCTGATCAGCAAGGAGACCATCATCCATACAGATCATCAGCCCTTGCAGTACTTACAGAAGTAGACCAAGTTGCAACAATTTCGTCATTTCAAGTGGATGGGTTTTCTTCAACAGTTTCATTTGGTAATCAAGTATAAGAAGGTCACTAGCAATAAAGCGGCCGATATGCTATCTCCCCCTTCTATTTTTCTTCTGTTATTTTGCATAATGCGTCATTGTCTTTTGAAAGTTATGTTGAACAGTATGCTAACGATGTTGACTTTAAAGAAGTTTATGCAAAACTAACCCATGGTTCACAGGTGGACAACTATCATTTGCAGGGGAAATTGTTGTATCACCATGGTAAATTGTGTATTCCTACAGAAGAAAGAGTGCATGAAATTCGAGAGGCCCACACCTCTCTTGTGTCTGGACACTTTGGTGTCAAAAAAAATTTAAGTCATGTACAACGATTTTGTTTTTGGCCTCACATGAAAAATATAGTGACTCGATATGTAAAGGGGTGTGTGATGTGTTCTATTTCAAAGCCCTCTAATAGAAAACTCGGGCTCTACACACCACTCCCTATTTCGAGTCGTCCATGGGAAAGTGTGTCAATGGACTTTGTAGGAGGTCTACCTTTATCTAGGAAGGGTCACGAATATTTGCATGTCGTCATTGACCGTTTTAGCAAAATGTGTGTTCTTATGCCTTGTAAAAAGCAAATTGCTGCAGAGCAGACTACTTCTCTTTTCTTTCAGTATGTTTGGGTCCACTTTGGGCCACCAACTTCGATTGTGTCAGATAGAGACTCTCGATTTCTTGGAGAGTTCTAGACCAGCTTGTGGAGGATGATGGACACCAAACTGAAAAGAAGTACGACATTTCACCTACAGACCAACGGACAGACAGAGGTGGTTAACAGGACCATGGTACATTTGTTGATGGGTTACTGTGGGAAACATCCCAAGTTGTGGGATGAGCATCTCCCCTACATACAACATTCCTAGAACTGAGCAGTGCATTCATCAACGCAGTGTTCACCATTTGAGACTTGTTTTGGATACTTGCCGAAGGATCCTTTTGACATGGTCTTTGGAAGAGAGGATGGTTCTAGTGGACGGGATGATAAGGATAAAGCTCAGCGGTTCTTTCAGCAAATCCAGAAGGTTCACCAAGCAGTACAGGAGTAGTTGGGAAAGAGTCAAGCCCGCTACAAGGCTCGACATGATAATCACCGAGTTGACCATCAGTTCCAAGTAGGTGACAAAGTATGGTTCCACATCAGCAAAGACAGGATGAAGGGGGAAGGAAAGAAGCTGCGACCAATCCGGTATGGGCCATTCACCATATTGGAGAAGATTGGGAATAATGCCTTTCATCTTGACTTGCCAATATATATGCAGATGTACTCAGTGGTGAATGTGGAGAACTTGAAATTGTATGAACCACTTTTGATCATGGACAATGATGAGGTGGGCACCATTCTTACAGTTGATGATTTTGCACCTGAATATCTCGATGATTTGCCCGAAGACATCATTCTCGACAGAAGAATTAGAACTTCGCGACGAGGAGATGTAGAATACCTTCGAGTTGGATTAAAGGGAATGCATCCAAGCAAGGCCAAATGGATGGAGAAAGAAAGAGTGAGGGCACAGTACCCTCACTTGACAGTTGATTGATTAAAAGCTTTTAGAGGCCCAAAAACTCCTCAAGGGGGAGGATTGATCTAGGAGGATCTTGAGACACCAAGGGGATGGATAAAGGCTCGAAATTCAAAATGGTAGAAAGGAGTAGTTGATGGCATCAGTTGAAAGGGCTCGTCTTTTTGATTGCGATGGCGCGAACGGTTCGTCAATCTGAGCTCGTATGCAAAAGATAGAGCCCCTCAAAGATTGGTATGACAGAGGAAAAATGAGGCCCACAATGCGCCACATGGCATCCCAGTGAGCACGTGAGACCCACATAGCAGCTTGACACTTAGCATCCCTCTACTAGCCTTCTAGACCTACACAAGAAAAAAAAACCATCTTTGAACCTGTTTTTAGTAATTAAAATAACTATATAAAAAAAGGTCAAACCAAGAAAATATATATAAAAAAACACCATATAAAATATGGCTACACCCATATAAAGGTTAAATACCATATAACAACTATGCCATAAAAAAAGAAACCAAAGTATGACAACTACGTTGCAAAGTCTAGAACGTATGAAATGGTTATGTGAAAACAACGTATGGACATATGAACCCAACGTATGCCATGTTAAGACAAGGTCGTTACAAATAAAGTTATAACCGTTGTAAATGGTATAAAGTTGGGATATGAATATATGGCAAGAACCATTGACGTTGACCCGTAGATATGGTGGGGCTTGGGTAAGGCGGCCACGTATGTGGTCCCGCTACCCAAAGCCACCACGCATTCCATAACAAAAACAAGAATTGCCCCCCAATTTAATGCAGATCATTGGGAAGGGATGGGTGTGGTCCCAGGCCCACCCCCCAACAACAATAAAAAAATAATATATGTTATATGTTGGGTAAAGTTTAGTTGGGTTGGTAAATGATTTGTAAAATATGGGTTTGATAAAATATTATGAATTAATCGACCCTAAAATTTTATATAAACTGATTTTTTTACCATTTGCCAAGGGAGGAGATCAATGGCACGAATTTTGAGACAAGGTGGTGGAACTTAGAGCACTCAGAAACACTGGTAGAACCTTCCCTGAGCAGAATTTTTGCAGGAGAGTGATTTTGGTCCAGACTCAGAATTGGGAAAGTTTTATATGGATTTTGCACCTCTCAGCGACGGGAATCCGTTGGCAGTGTCAGAGCTCTCCAATTTTCAAGCACTTTTCATCATGGAGGTATAATGCTCCATTTTGTAAATTGATAAATGTAATTTCTTTTGATGTCATTTTTTCAATGAATGAAGGCCTCCCCATTGATCAAGCAGGGCCTGGAGATGTAGTCCAAGAGGGACGAACTCCGTCATCAAGATTCTTGTCTTCTTTTCATGCTTATGTGTTTCTTCTTCTTCTTCTCACATGTGCACATTTAAATTTCTCTTTAGTTAAGCTACAAACTGTTTATGTAATTCTTTTCATGCATCTATAAAACAAAATATAACCTAGATTAGTTGGGGAATGTCAAGACCTAGGTAAAGGTGGATCAATATTATGGCTATGCCTAGATAAAGGCTTTCCAAGGGTAGGAGAATGATATCTATTGTAGCCTTTGGAAGATGATTTGTCATACAATAAAACAGGACCACATAGAGACTAGGGACACCGAAAAAAGGTCTAGGGTTTTAGGGTAATCTACAACCAAATGCTTAGGTCAACTAAGGGTGAGTGGAGGGATCAATAATAGATGAACTTCCTTTGAATTTTCAAGTGCAATAGGCCCCTTAAATTGTCGCTAACTTGAGGAGACCTATACCAAAACAATTTTAGGGTTAGGGATTTTGGTTTCTCACAAATCAACCATGGATCAACTTCAAATATGGAGGGTTGTGAGAAATCACCCTAGCACAGTTCCTGACCAACTCATTTTTCAAGATGATTGCTCAAATGGAATTCGCTAGATGCCCTAGCTAGGCCGTCTAGGGTTAGGGAAACAAATGGTTGAAAGGAAGAAAAAATAAATATTTAGGGTGATCACTAAAGGATTATGAATCAATGCCTTGCCTTTTGGGAGAAATGGATTCAAATGATCTTGAATAAGGCAACTTCGATGCTTCAAGGAGACCTCAGGGACCTTGCTATCCTAATAGAAGATGGCTAACAAAAACCATCAAGAATTTTATACTTCTAATACAATGTCTAGATGGAGTTTCAATGAATTAATTATACAACTATTCCCTTCGGAAAATTCACTTGATCTTTGTCAACTGAGTAACACATGCAAAATCCCAATCAATTTTCAATGCTCCAAGCAACTTCATACTAATTAGGGCATATCCAATCACAATAAGAGAAATTTTCCACACATTAGACATTCATTATGACATAGAAAAGCATTATAAAACACTTACAAGGCAAAGAAAGAGTATATCCATCCATCCAACATGAAAATAGAAGCTCCAAGAAGAAGTGCGAATTTAATCCAAGCATCAAAATTCATTTGAAAGCTCCAAGATTCGTCAAAATTGCAAATCTGAGTTCTCTTTTAGAGACAAGTCCAAGTTCAAGTGATGATGAGAGATCAAATGATCATATCTTACATTTATATTATCCTCTAAGGGATTCAAATGGTTTAACTTGGCCTAATAATTCCCCTAATAATAAAATAATGTGCAAAATAACCCTACTTTGGTGACAATCCCAAAAAATAGCTTCAAAACAAGAATAATTAGCTTCTCAAGAGGGCTGAACTGATAGAAAAGTAGCTAGAAAGGCCATGGTTCATAGTGGCATGCCCTTCCATAATGGGCTAATGTATAGGTGTCTCCACGCTTAAGAAGGAGTTCAATCAAGGACCCTATTAGATGGTTTCGACCTCTAAGGGAGTGACAGGTCCATGGTACATTTGTCAAATGAAAGGTGTCATGTGAATGGTGGAGAAGAGTGGGATTGCTGGGGAAGGCTCCAAGCCACGTGCCATGGTACAAGGGTAGATATAATTAGAGAAGCCCACATATGGGTGTGTATATGTAGGAGAGAGCAATCGTGGTACATGAGTTACCCTGACCTTAATTTTTCCACCCTTCATCATATGCCTTCTGCCTTTTATTGATTTTTATTTTTATAAATGCTTGGGGCTCCAGTGAATGAGAGCATGATGTGAATGATATAGCAGTGAATACCCCCTATTGTCACATAGAATGTCTAGGCACCATGATAACACTCAAATCATGGGTTGTCACCCTGATCCCCAATCTCTCCATTTAAGTTGTCTCCCTACAACAGGCTAAGGGGGGTAGACCCCATGGAAAAGTCGAATGAAGAAGAACTAGTTGGGAACCAACCAATTCTGGAGACACAACAAGGTGATCAAGTACTTGATTAAGGTTTAGCAAGACTTAGGATTTGATTAGATTTTAAATGATTGATACTAGTGCCTTATGGAGTTAATAATTTGGCTAGGGAAATTAAGATAAAGTAATCGATTAGCAACTGCTGCTTAGATGAATGACTATCTTGTATGAAATGCAGATCCTAAAACTAATGTGAGATGCAAGAATCTTGGTTAATTTTAGTTTAGATGCCTATTTAAATATGAACCCTTCAATCCTTTCTTGCCTGATTTCATAGTAATTGGTAGATAGAAGATAAGGAGAAGCACACTAAGGTGTGATTAACAATACCTCTCCTGAAATTCTAACATACCCAGTGCCTCTGACGCTACAGAGAACTGTGGCTCTGACGACTGCAAGATCACCGTTTTAAGTACTATTAAAACAAGCTTCTCAAGAAAAGATGAATGGAGATCTATCTGTCTATCGATTAAGCTTATGCTCAGAAGTAAATTTTATCTATGCAAAGTTAACATATGAAAATGCACTAGAAGATGAGATGAAGTTAGACTCGAGGATGGGAAAACACTTATGTCGAAAAAAGCCCTCAATTACCCAAATGAGAAGCTCACTTTATGGATGAAGACTTAAAAGATAAACTCTTGAAGATATTACAATTAAAACAGTAGCTTATTTCAAAATCTTCCTGATACAGTTATAGCTCAAAGAGAACAAAACTTCTTTGCAATTAATATCAATATTAACAGATGCTCAAAAATATGCTTAGCTTAGGAGACAAAGATGCATAATCTATTGTAATTCCACGACAAAATTCTTTAACAAATGCTTGAAAATATTTGCCAAATGTAATGAGCATTAAATAATTCAACCAATATATATGCAAGATATTCAAACAATGTTCTAGCAATCAAATTTCAAGAGATCCAAATACTTTAAACAACCACGAAATTTAAATGCTAACCAGTCTCGATCCTAGATTTAAGATGATTTTCAGTAACTGCCAATATCTAGATTTAATTAACCTTTTCAAACAGTCAATATGATTTAAAACAATTATTGCACCTCGACCATAGAAAAACATGTATTTAATAACACTAAGGAACTTCAAATTTAAATCTTAATTATTCCTTAGGCAATAACTAAAGGAGTAAAACAAATCAACAGGTTAAAAAAATTGAAATTTTTAATGGACCATAGGCCACATTAAAAAATTTAATGTTTAAGCGAAAACCCCTTCAATTTATTTTAAACTCCTTAGTCACCAAAGCTTTTTTAGACTTTTGAAATTTTAAAATGTTTTAATGTTTTTAAGATTTTTTTTTATTTTTATTTTTATTTTTTTTTATGTTTAAGAACTTTTATTTTGAGAATTTTATTTTTTTTATGAAATTTTATGAAATTTTTATTGATTAAAAAAAAAAACAAATATCAAATGGTTTGATTTTTTAAAAGTTTTCAAATTTTTAATTTTTGAAATTTTATATTTCTTAATCAAAATCAAAATTCATAAATAAATAAAAGGGAAACCTGAAATCGAAACTAGACAAAAATGAAAAAAAAAACAATCAAAATAAAAAAAGATTTTAAATCTGAACTTATTTCAAAATGAAACTAAAAAAAAATACGTTATAATCCTAAACTATATAACCTAAACTAAATGAACAATAAACTAATGAAAATAAAACCTAAAACCTAAACTAATGCACACTTACTGTAAATAAATATATACTATATATATATATATATATATATATATATATATATTATATATATATATATATATATAATTGTTTTGCAGCTGTTGTGTGTCCGCAAATTTGAAGCTCGAGGGATGGATGAGATGGAAGGGAGCAAGGAGCAGGGACGATGGATGTGTGGGCTAGCGGCGAGGAGGGGTTTCAGAGCAGCGAGGGTTTGGAGGGTGCAGATGAGTTGAAGATGCAAAAGAAAGGAGCTAGGTAGGAGGTCGAAGGAAGGGGCAGCATTTGAGCGGCAAGCTTGTGTAGGTTTCGAATAGCTGCAAGGCAACACGCAGGAGAGGGATAAGAAAAGCTACAGATAGGTGAAGTGAGGGTTTAGGTGATAAGGAGGAGCAGAGCAACAAGTGTCAATGGACAGGGGATTCGATGTATGTTTGCACGTTGGAGCTGCGATGAAGACACAGAGGGCAAGATATGGCAGTGTGCAGGCAGAAGGATGTGAGTTGAGGGACTACGTGAGGACGGAAGAGATGTGATAGATGCGATGGAGATGAAAAGGTTACGGATGGCAGTGTTTGGTGTGGGTAGCACTGAGGAGTTAGTAGAGGAAGCCACATAAGGAATGAAGGCAAACAAGCAGCGAAAGGGCTGGATGGAATGTAGATCGATGAAATGGGACTGTTAGATATACAGAAGAAGGGCAGTGAACAACCAAGAGAGAAAGCAGAAAGGGGTAAAGAGACCCAAAATGTTTCCAGATAAATGCTTTTTTTTAACCCAAACACAAACAAGAAAATTAATTTCGAAATTTTCCAGAAAATGACAGTGAAAACGAATTCAAAATTTTCTGTTTAGGAAACCCCAAGCAGCAGAGAAAATGTAGCCCAAGAACCGAAGATAAATTTACCAGATTAAGATTATCGGTAAAACCCTTAAAAATTTTCAGATCTGAATTTAAATTTGAACCTTGGACTGTGAACAATATCCTGCAAAATGACGTTGATGAACCCCAGAGATGCGGATCTTATCCTCCAAGCTAGATCTGGACTCTACACAGTTTTCTCCTTCAGATATGTAGCTGCAAGACAACATGGAACACCCAAACGATATATGCAATAACCCAAAAAACTAAAACCCAGAAAACCAAGTCAGAAAACTGAAAACTAATTATAGATCTATGTACATGAATGGTAGATCTATCAGATCTAGGGAGTGTGAGTCCAACTCCGCTCCCAGATCTGATGATCTAAGGCTCTCAATAGCCTGATCTATCGATTTAGCACTAAAAAAATAATTTCTTTTGAATTTTAGAGGAGGTACTGAGCTCAAAACCCTTCATGCATCACCCATAAAAAAATATCTTATGATAAGCCCCAGATCAAATTTAAGTTGGGCTTTTCAAAAAATACAGATCGTGAGTTGGCTGGTTCAGCTGAGAACATCCCCGAATGCTCAATGATCTAATAGTTAAGGATTTCCTACAAAACTCAAATTAATCGTCAACATAGAGCGAGAAAATGATAATAAAATTCATATTTAATAGAGATACCTGATATTATATTCAAAACTTAAATCATCATTCAAACCCAGCGACTGAGCAAGATACCTGTACTCGAATCGCTCTTCAGAAAGCTATCATCAATGGCTAAAAAGAAACCTACACATGAAAATGACACATCTTACAGTATTTCCACGAAGAGTAACACCAACAGAAGTTAACCCCAAAGTATTTCTTTATTGCTCATAAAAAGATTACAAGAGAGATTTTCGCTTAGTACATGATCAAAAGATCGAATCCTCTCAGCTGACAACTGACCTCCTATTTAAAGATAAATCTTCCAACTGCTAGTTCGAGTGATCCTTGTCAAAGTAATATTGACCATTGATGAGGATCAAAATTTCTTTTAATCTCATCCGTCGAAATTTTAATTATTGAGAAAATTTTGAATTTTTCAATTAAATGCATTTTAATTAATTCAAAAATTAAAATTTTGAATTAATTTCCTCTGACTTTGATTTAACCCTAGGGACCAAAGGCTTATAATTTAGCAAAATAATCAATTTACTTTAGTCCCTAGACCCCTTAAAATTTATTTTTTAAAAGACCCACAAATTTTTCCTTTGGAAAATTTAAATTTACCTAGGACTTATAATTAATTAAATCGTTGGCTTAGGATTTTAATGAATTTTGTCCAGAAAATTTAATTAATTAACCTATGAGGGGATAAATTATTTTTCTATCCCTCAAGGCACTTTATATCACGATTTTTACATTTTTTACATCTCAATGGGGAAAACTCATTTGCAAAAGATCCTCACAGACTACCCAATTCTGTGACACAATATAATCCAGTAGACAAAGCAATTTGTAATAAAATAACCTAACCAAATAGTTAGGATTATTCCCAAATCATTGTTGGAAATAATACTGAAGAGGGGGGGGGGGGGGGGGTTGGTGAATCGGTATTATCAGATCAATAATTCAATTTTCAAAATTTGATTTGTATACGCTACTTCAGCTAAGTGAACTAGCGTGTATATACAACTGTACTTAAGGAAACCAATGTATATGTAGAGATCTTTTGATTTACCCAAACTATCATGCATTGAAATTTAACCAATATGTTAGGAATTCATTAGACAGTGCAGTAAAAGAAGAATAAAGCATCACACATAAGAAACACACATGAACACCAAGATATAAGGTGCAAACCCAATGTGGGTGAAAACCACCTGCTGCTGTCGTCTTTGTCTTCTTTTAAAAATAAGAAAATTTTGTTTACAATTTTGTACTGGTGTAGACTTATACCAGTACGCAGGCTTCTACCTGTAGAAGGCTGCAACCTTCTCTTGTTTTCCAAATACTACTGGAAGGGAGCTACAACCCCCTAGCTCTTGTCCTAGCCGATGTGTTTACTAGTACGTAGGTGCCAACCTACAGAAGGCTACGACCTTATTTCTTCCTCTAGGGACCACATTTCATAAATTTTCTGATTGGATTCATCAACAACATCATAAGTGTAATTCAATTGTCAAATAACCAATCACCTTTTGAACCATCCACAACCGAATCAATCAATCATTTTGACAACCCATCAATCGGATCATTCAGAATACTGTTACCAGTCACCAGAACCCAAACCAGAACCCAGAAATCTGCAATAACCAATAGAAACAACTGAAACATACTTTATAAGGTATATGCTACTTCCATGTGTCGAACCTGCATGTGTACGCGCTTTTACCAAAGCGAACCAGTGTACAGATTTGCAAATCAAATTTATAATGTATACACTGCTTTGATATGCAGAACCAATGTGTATACACTCATTTTCTAAAGTGAACCTGCATACAGATCTATAAATGATGAATTAAACATTACAACTATTCCAGACTTCAGTCATACCCAGATCATCATATATACAGATTACAACATGTGTCAGTTATTCAGATATATGATCAAACCACATAGAGATAATTCATTTCAAGCCTTAAGATCCTGATACATCATTAGATCTTATCCTTCATCAAACGCTAAGGTTCATCCTTGGTTCAGATCTAGTAATGCTCCATAACCCAATAACCTGCATACTAGATCTCACACTTCATCAGATATTCGATACTTGCACACCTTCGCCTAATGATCTTCTCCTCCTTTTATAGTTTGTAGGCTTTTCTCAATACCATGGACCAAAACCACTTAGAACCAATACCTTGGACCAAATACCTAGGGTCAATACCTTGGACCAGATACCTTGGACGAATACCATGGATCAAAATACCATGGACCAAATACTTTGGACCAAAAACTTAGATTTCCAAGGTATACATGCTTTTCCTTTTGTGAATGTGCGTGTGTACATATACGCGATTTGTATATAGTGAACCTGTGTGTATACGCGGCTTGGTCAATGGTGAACCTACGTATACCTCTGTTTCTTCATTTTGTGTAGTCTGATCTCTAACTTTGTGTTGTTAGCCTGTTGTACAGTCATCTGTCATTTGAGTGAGTTTCCGTCAAGGACAACACCTGTATCATAATGCCAACAATCTCCCCCTTTGGACTTGATGGAAACACCAAGTCACTCTCCCCCTTTGACATCAAGGGCAAAGGGTCATGCTCCCCTTCAATACATGTTGAATTCTCTGATAGGCTGAAGTGTGCTGATTGAGCTCCCATGATCGAGTCCATGCTCCCTCTAAGCTCAAGCAAGGTCTGCAAAAAGATGTTCTAAAAGAATAACATGACTTTATACATACATCACTGATGAACTTCCTATCACCAATGACTCATACATACATCTATCTCCCAACCAAGTGGGGATATACCAATTATTTATACATGACAAAAACAAGAAACATTACATCATCCGTCCCATGCATAGTGGGGTCACAAATTAGATATTTTCATGACCTTTACATATATAACAGAGACAAAATATCTTAAAGAAGACCATGATAGTCATTAGCAACTATCATTAGCAACATATGTCAATCAGCATCCAGACTAGCAACCTTCATTATATCATCAACATATGTGAGTATCAACCATGTTCTCCCCCTGAACCTGTTCCACCTATTCACTGTCAGATCTGATCATTGCATATGTCAGTAAGAGATATCAAAGCATCATCATCAATCAGATATACATCAGGTTATCAAGATATTTCCATATGTTATCAACAGATTGTAACCATCATCAAACAGAGCAGATAAATGACAGAACCATTCAGACCCCTTTTTTTGAGTCTGGCCCACTGCTTTTCTTCAAACCAACATATACGCGACTATGACCACAGAAACTTGTGTATGTACGCGACTACGCTTCATGAAAGTGGCGTATAACCACCTTTCTCTGAAAATAGGATTTAACAATAGGATGATGCAACAACTACTCTCAGCTTTTGTCTGAGATATTCAAATGTCTCTCTGGGCAGTGGCTTAGTGAATATATTAGCAACATGTTCTTTGGAGGGAACATACTCCAATTTGACCTTTTGTTCAAGCACTTGTTCACATAGAAAATGATGTTTGATGGGTATGTGCTTGGTCTTGGAATGCATGACTGGATTATTTGAAGTATTGATGACACTTGTATTATCACATAGAATCGAGATAGGTGGAGTACATGTGAACTGAATGTCTTGCAAGGTTTGCATCATCCAAAGTAGTTGTGTGCAGCAAGATGCAACAACCACATATTCTGCTTCAGCGGTAGATAATGCAATTGAACTTTGTTTCTTACTGAACCAAGACACTAACCTGGAATCCATATAGAATGCACCACCACTAGTGCTTTTTTTGTTATCAACACTTCCTGCCCAATCTGCATCTGTCTATGCATTAAGTGTAAGATCTGTATCTCTTGGATACCATAAACCAAAGTTCTACATTCCTTAAAGATATTTGAAAATTATTTTGACTGCCTGAAGGTGTGATTCCTTTAGATTTTCTTGACATATTCCAACTATTCCTACTGCATGCAGATGTCAGGTCGAGTACCTGTTAGATAAAGCAGGCTGCCAATCATGGATCTGTAGGTTGGTTGATGTACTGCTGCTGATTCATCGTTTGAGCTAAGAATGCATCCTGTTACCATTGGGGTACATACTGGTTTAGAGTCTTCCACGCCATACTTTTTCAAGATCTATTTGAGATATTTGGTTTGTGAGAGAAAAATACCATCTTTATTTTGTTGAACTTGTAGACCAAGAAAATAGGTAAGCTGACCAAGCAATGACATTTCAAATTCTTGTTGCATTACTGAAGAAAAATTCTGACTCAAGGATTCTTCATTGCTACCAAAAATGATATCATCAACATAAACAACAATTATTAGCAATTTATTTTTGGCAATCTTTGTATATAAATTGCTATCTACTGACCCCTTTGAAAAACCCTGTTGGTGGAGATATTTGTCAAGATGGTAATACCAGGCCCTTGGAGCTTGTTTTAGACCATAGAGAGCCTTTCTGAGTCTGCATACAAGTTTTGCATCATTTCCGAGAATGAATCCTTCTAGTTGCTCAATATAGACTTCTTCCTCTAAGTCTCCATTAAGAAAGGTGGATTTTACATCTATTTGGTATCCTTTACAAACAAGTCTGGCCTTGTTTCTAATAACTTATTCATTTTCGTTCACCTTGTTTTTGAATATCCATTTAGTTCCTATGATATTCTTATCATGAGGTCTAGGAACTAATTCCCAAGTATTATTCTTTTCAATTTGCTCAAGTTCTTCATTCATGGCCTTGACCCAACATTCATCTTTGCATGCTTCATTTACATTTTGAGGTT